>BGPT01001690.1:75650-138590 GCA_003297045.1 Symbiodinium sp. clade C Y103 | reverse complement strand
GCAACCATGTCCGCACCAATGTCCGCAACCATGTCCGCACCAATGTCCGCACCAAAGTCCGCAACCATGTCCGCACCAATGTCCGCACCAATGTCCGCACCAATGTCTGCGCAATGTCTCGCGTGTTGACTTTGCATTTGTTGTGGCCTTTGACACAGGTTTTGTTGTGACGTTAGGAACCNCCGCACCAATGTCCGCACCAATGTCTGCGCAATGTCTCGCGTGTTGACTTTGCATTTGTTGTGGCCTTTGACACAGGTTTTGTTGTGACGTTAGGAACCCTTTTTTCGGCATTAGGCACCTTTTGTGTGGACATCAGGCACCTTTTTTGTGGACATTAGGCACCTTTTTTGTGGACATTAGGCACCTTTTTTTGTGGACATTAGGCCCTTTTTTTGTGGACATTAGGCCCCTTTTTTGTGGACTTTAAGCCCTTTTTTTGTGGACATTAGGCCCTTTTTTTGTGGACTTTAGGCACCTTTTTTGTGGACATTAGGGGCATTTTGTGGACAATACATGCCAACATGTGAGAAAATATGTGGACAGTTGATGTCAAAATGCAGCAAAACATGCCAAAATGCAGCAAATGTGGTGGACAATTTGTGGACTTTTGGCCTCTTCAGCTTATGTGCTGAAAACCTGTATGTATTCGCTTTATATTGCCCAAAAAAGTTTAGAATAGATAGTTCACGAACCCCCCAATATATATATATATATATACTATTCAACACTATATATATACATATTTACATACTGTATATATATATAACAAAAACATATATATATATATATATATGTTTTTTGTTCAATGTATATATATATATAACAAAAAAATAATCGTATATATATATATACTGTTGTTTATACTCGTTGTTTGCCTAGCAACGCAAACCGTGAAAAACCATCCACACCGATATCCAAATCACAAAGAGCCTTTCGAAGCTTCAAGCCAGATCCTTGGTTTATCTGTACTTGTAACCATGTTCTCCGCAATGTGTGGAACCATTGATGCCAACCATCCTGAGTTGCAATATATATATATAAATTCAAGTATGATTCCGAACAATGAAACAAATATGTACGAGTATATATATATATATGAATTATTATATGTATAATCCTGTATATATATATATATACATTAAATGTATATATACACAAATTAACCATCCAGAATCATTTGGTCCTCCGGCAGCTCCAAAACCTCCTGGGATCTTCACCGTATCCTCGGAACTGCCATGTAGTAACAAGGCGTTGTTTCTAGACTCCCACTGTCTTCTGTATTGATCGAACTTGCTACATGAGTGAACAGACGCCTTGTCACATATTATCAACGCTGTGCCATCATCCGCTGTCAGACCCAGCTGTATGCGGCGTTTCCGCAGTTCAGTCTGCAGGAATTCTAAATAATGCAGCATCGTATCAGAATCCCACATATGGGAGCGCCGTGTGTTTAGCTGGATGTAAGCGCTGCCAGCAAGCTCGACATTCAGTCGTGAGACAGCATCTGTGGTCATTGTACCTGAGCCGACAGTTATATAGATCGAACCAACGGTACCATCTGACCATGAAAGTGTGGTGGTCGTGCGGGGCAATCGCCATTGTTCGACTGCTGAAATCTGGCCTTGCGCATCCAGAACTGGTGCCGTAGGCTTGTAACCAGGCTCCTGGTGTGCAATATATACATACAAATAGAGATACACATTGCATCTATTCACATATATATATATATATATATATATCATGCAGATCATATTTATATATAAATATATATATATGTGCTATGTAGATTGTTGTCTAGATATATACAAATATAATATATACAGTAATATATATATATATATGAACAAAAACCACAGATAGAAAAATGTAATCCATCCCCTCCCTCCTGAATATTCATTGACTGCACAATGCTGTTCGCAATGTACTTGTCAGTCAACTTCCCGGACTTGTACAGCACCTTCTTTCTATGCTCAAATAAACAAGTCCACACTTGGTCAAAATTTGCCACCAAACGTAAATTAACACCGTGAGTAAGGTGGGAGTTGCTGACCCATCGACGTACTTGCGCCATTTCTGGATGATTGTAATCCAGATGCTTTGCGGGCTTGACGTTGGATGCACTTCGTATTCCAAGACGTCTGCAGATTCGGATGGCTTGCATATATTTGGCTGCTGGCGATGAGCAGAGATTCACAGGGATCATTCCTTCAATAACATCATTCAAATGCGATGAATCTCCTAGTTGCTGGCGGACCATAGATTTGATTCCATGCAAGTTAGTGTTCCAAACAGCCACAACGTCCTTTAACACGGACCCCACGAAATCATAGGTGATTTCCTCTCCAGCTGCAATGTGATCATATACAATTTGTTCGACACAAGAAGCCATTGGAGTTGGAATCGTTTTGCAGCTGTCCGGTCCGTATCGCGAATTGGCATGCTTCATAACCTGGAAGCATGACAATCAAAAAATATATATATATAAATATATACATACATACATATATATATATATGTATATGTATATGTATATATATATATGTTTTTTGTTTTTAATGATATATACATATATATGTATAATATTTCAGTATTATATATATCAACCTAAATAGAAATATATATATATATTCATATGTACATATATATATATACTCGTACATATTATATATATATATGTTTATGTGTATATAGCGCACAAACAAAAATGTCAATGAAGTATTGCCGAGCAACTCCAATAGACAGCTCTTTCCGAATGGCATTTGGTACTTCAGAAACAGTCTCTGCCAACTTGGGATATAGCTTGACAAATTCATCCCACTTCTGCTTGCGATATGCTGAAAGCCATTTGCTTTCTGATAGAGCTCCTCTATACAAAATGCCATTATACTGTTTAGAATTCAACAGTACCAACTCGGGATTCTTGATGCCTTCGGCCTTGAGTCGAAGGTACTCCCGCACAATGACATATTTCTGCGCTATTTTTGGAACTGTTGTTTTGTTGCTGTTTATACAAAGTGCGCTGATACCGGAAGTGGTGGATGTGGTAGTTGGGTTGCCGTCTTTGCCCTTGCTGGTATGTGAATCTGAGTTTGCCTTTGAGGTTGTGTTTTTGCTTCCCTTTGGTCGACCACGTCCACGTAATGATGTTGTCTTTGCCTTTGCCATCTGTTCTATCTTTTCACCTAAAGGACCGTTTTAGTTAAAACCTACTTGTCTACTTAAATTTTCTTAGTCTAGTTATGGTCTACTTAAAACTTAGTTAAGTATAATTGAAAAATGATTTAAAAATAAGTAGATTTAAGTGGAATATAACTAGAATTTAAGTAGAACCTAAGTAGGTATAAGTAGTTTTAAGTAGAAATAAGTAGAACCTGTTTTACAACTATGTTTTTTAAAAAACATAGGTTGGATTGGAAAGGTGTGAGTTTAGACATGATTCAAGAGAAGGAGGAACTCAAGGAAGGATGGTTTTGATTGAGGGTGTTAAACTTGATATTATGTTGTTTGCCATGAGCGGTCAAACCGCTTTTATATGTCATGAGCGGTCACACCGCTTTTTGATGTGAGTGAGATATGTTTTTTTTTAGATTCAGCGGACAAACCGCTTGCAGAACACGCGTGAAGCATGCGATCTGTTTTTTTTCACGCTTTTTTTTTGTCTGCAGTGGAGGCCGGTGCTAGTCGACGATGGCTTCCTTGACCTCTTCGAGGAAGCTTTCAATCTGATCCATCAAAGTCGGATCCATTTCATGTAGTAGCGGGAGCATTTCTTCCATCACGCGAAGACATTCTTTGTGGTGCTTTTTCTCGTAGGGGTTCATTTGGTGCAAGTCTTTGATGGCTCCATTGAAGACCGGCACACCCATGCTTGACTCATTGATGTCCGACGGGTCTAGGCCAGAACGTTTCACTTGCGCACAGGTGATTGTGACCCACAGGTCGGCGAGACATAGGGTGCACGGGCCAAGGCCTATTTTGAGGCAGACATTGCGGCACCATTCGCGACAGCACTCCAGTCTTTCCCACTGTTCCTCCGACCAGGCATCTGCGGCTGCGGCGAGCAGAGAAGCAAAGAGAAGAAGACGTTGCGATGCCATGGGTCGGATACCACGGACACGGAGATTCGAAACGCTCGAAACTGTTGAGACCAAACTTTACAGTGAGTGCTATGACATGTGTCACCAATGCCGTGAAAAAGCGGGCAAACCGCTGCGATACACTGAAACACACATGAACCTATGCTACACGTTGGAGTATCACATAGAAGAAACAATTGTTCCACTTAGAAGTTTGAACGACACATGTATTATTAAAGCGGACAAACCGCTACATGCAGCCACAGTCTTTTGTTTTTTCCAACTGACGATTTGTTCATTCTAAGCAATGCACGAACTCCTTGTCAGTGGAAAAGCGGTACCAGGTTGGAATGTCCGGCATCACATCTGTCGATAGCCTCCAGGATACAATACTAGTTGTCACTTTCCACGTTGTACAAGCTTTCTGACGGCATACCTAATCTGCTGAGATGCAAAGAAGTGTGTCAAATATAGTGACTGCAGAATCACTTTGTTTTTCTGAAAGTTTGTTCATATAGAATGACAAGATACAAAATCAATTTTTTGGCATCGCACATGAAGCCCATCACCTGGACGATAAAACCAAGCCATAATGATGCCCGCATAGTCTTGCGTCATAAGAATATCGCCTTCGGACAGCTTGCTTGCAACCAGATGGCAACCTGACCATGACAGGGGAAATTAGAGACATATACTTTCATAACAGCAGGAACGATCTAACGTCTTGTTTACCGTATTTTTCTCCCCAGTTAGAAAATGGAGACAAAGAGTGGGAAAAAATACACCATCTACGCTGTGACCAAGGGACATTTACTAGTTTGCAGTTCTGTTGTTCTGAAGAACAATTTGTCCTCAAAGCTAGCTTCTTTGATGGGTGGCATCAATTCCCAAAACGGTAAACCAGTCTTGTTGATGAGCATGCAATTGGCCTTGAGCATTTTGGCGAGCACAGACGCGCTAAAGCGCGCATGATCAGGAACCAATGATCTCTGATTGTCTCCTATTCCAGTTTTGTACAGACTGTGCTTGCTTTCTAAGCTTTCGCAGCTGATTGCGACTCCAGTCTTGCTCCACTGAAAAGGCAAATGATGCCGATGGTGATGTTTGGGACGGTATTCAACATCTGAATAGGCTTTGCCAAAATGAATATGATGCAGTCGCTGCAGTTTGTCCAAGTGCTTGGCCATGACGTCATCAACCGCGCACAGCCCGTGCTGCATCTTTCTGACGAAGGAGATAATGGCTGACAAGTAGTGAAAGGATTTGCAGACAGCCTCCGGAAGGCTTAGCTCAAACAATTCAGTCATGTAGTAATGTAACAGAGGTACGATTGCACCTGTCTGGTGCGCCTGTCCTTTGTAGACATTGTCTCCGAACATTCTTTCCCCAAACAAATTTTTGATGTACGTGGAAGTTTTTCCGCTCGACTTGGTCGCCATCCACTCAGAAGCCAAAACTGCCGTCTGCAAGCTTGCCCGGTCCAGCTCTGTGCATGCATAGACCTGGTTCAGAAATAAAATGATTTCCCACGAGCCGACGCCGTTGCAGAGATATAAGTGCATATAGTCGTATAGTATTTGCGAAGGCGGCATCCAGGAACGCATTGGGGACCACATCAAAGTGTCTGGGTCGAAAGTAATTCCTGTACTCACTTCTTGTTCTTCCAATCTTGCTCTGGTGCAAGGATGTTTCATCACGTCACATTGCTGAAACACATCTGTATCGGTTGCTGGTACGAAGCCCCCAGCCGAGGATATTTCAACAAAGTATCCATCGTGCTCAATCACACCTGAACCCCTTTTCACCACGTTGCGGCACAATATGCAGCAACGTAGACCAGCAGAGCCTTTCAAGGAATAGACTCCTCGCACTGCTTCCAGATCAGCCAAAAAGCGTGCTTTCCTTTTCTGGCGAAAAAACATATCGCCCAATGCAAAGCCTTCTGCATTCTGGGAAGACAGTGCCCGCTTCATGACCTCGATCATGACTGCGCTAGCACCTCCTTTGATTTTAGCAAGGCAGACCGATTGAACAATGGCCAACGGAACCCAAGCATTTTGATTCTTCAGCAAATGCCAAAGCTCAATCCAACTGATATGATATAAATTGCATTTTCTGTCCTTGTTCACAGCCAAGACGTTACCTGATGTAGACTCATCACAAAAGAGAACGGGAGACAAGGCAGCATTCTGCTGCAATGCTGTTTGCATGGCAGATTTCCAAGCAGGCGCATCGCTGCACATTTTCACCAGGTAACGGCGCAAGTCTACTATAGTGAGCGTCACCTCCGAACCGTCGTGACATGGAAACTTCACGGCTTCTGTCACATCCAACCACGGCCGTGCCTCTCGCTCCACATGGCGTTCGAAGGCGCCTCGTGAGAGAGTTTTGTCATCATCCTGGCAAATATTCCAAATTTCATGCACAGCACGCTCCGAGGCACCTCTCACGGTCAAGCATTTTGCAAGTTTGGGTTCATCTGCCGGCAGCAGTCCGCGCTTCGGCATGGCTGGCGGAAGGGAACCTTTTCCTTTTTTTACATTGGAAGAAGATAACGATACATAGTTGTATAATTTGCATTGTAACAGTCTTCTTGAAACAAATTAAGAAACCGACTTCTATGGGTGGTTTTAATCCTATATGGCAACAAAGAACATCATATACGTTCGAGAGATAAAACGATGCCACGTCCTATGGGAAAAAACCGGGACATCCAGTTTCATGAGCGGACATACCGCTAGTGTTACCTTACCAAAAGAATCCAAACATGTTGCTAGCGGACAAACCGCTGTTCTAACAACAGGAGTCCTGCAGTTGCCCTAGTGTCGGTATGCAAGCCCTTTTTGCGCATGATCGCAAAGTGGCGGCGGTGCGTCTAAGACACGCACGACCTTGAGACTCCCCCATCTCAGACTTTCACACATCTAATGTACTCCATGCAGCACTTCATGCTGCTATGGCAACGTAAGAAACTCACTGTCCAGCCTGCTTTGACGTCGCCCGTCGCCTTGGGGCAGACTTAGCCTTGGCATCTGCAGAGGTTTCCTTTGGCTTCGCAGCTTCCTTCTGCGACCTGTTCAAGGCAGCCCGTTCAGCAAACACAGCACGCACATCCTTCAGAACTTGCTGGGCTGCTTTGACCTTCTCTTGCACGTCCGTCACATCGGGAAAGATGGCCGGCATCTTCGACGTCTTCTCCTCATCAGTGGCGCTCACCAACGCTGCAGCACCTGAGTGTCATGCAAAGAGAAACGAAAATATGTCTATCATCCATGAAGCGGACACACCGCTGCAAGTACATACAATTCTCACTGAGACAAAGTGACCCGAACAGACTTTCATTTAAGGCACTTGTCTTAACCTTGGTGATCTCCTGCAAAGCGTCGTTGACACCTTTCAAGAGCTNTTTCATTTAAGGCACTTGTCTTAACCTTGGTGATCTCCTGCAAAGCGTCGTTGACACCTTTCAAGAGCTGCTCATTGAACAGGTCCTTGTTCTTCTCGCACTTCACACTGTTCGTGACCAAGGACTGGTGGACGCTGTTGAGACTTGCGCAGCACTTTGCTGCTTTGGCAACTTCTTTCTTCCAAGCAGAAGCCATTTCTCGCGCAGCCTTTCGGGCAGCTGCCGCGGCTGCCTTGCCTGCGTCATCTTCAGCCTTCGTCTTGCTTGCTTTGTTGGCCTTGGGCAGAACGACCTCAGTCTCAGAAGGGATTGACCACACATCATCGTCAATCTCAATCTTCTCAGTTTGNAGCCTTCGTCTTGCTTGCTTTGTTGGCCTTGGGCAGAACGACCTCAGTCTCAGAAGGGATTGACCACACATCATCGTCAATCTCAATCTTCTCAGTTTGTTCCACAGGGGCCGCCTTAGACTTGGGACCAGTCTTCTTCTTGTTCTTGAGAGCGTACTCCTTCTCAGCCAACTCCTTTTCCACAGTTCCTCGGATCTCCTCGTCATCGATTGTCAACATCGGAGCCGCCCAAGTCTCGCCAAAAACCTCGGCTATTGTTTCTTAACCAAGGATATCATGCGAGGAAACCCTTCTAATCCCCGGAAAACTTTAGTCAAGCAGCCGGGTTATCTTCTTTCTGACCACGCTCTTGAATGAGCGCGGTGTCATAGCCTCTTTTTTCCCACACACTCAAGGGATGAAATTCTCTGCGCACCCGTCGAGTTGTCTGCTCCTTCTTGAAGCGGCACATCTCTGTCACCAAGGACGATCTCACTTGTGACCATCTTCCATTTCTAGGGGTGACCTTCAGGATCTCAGAGGATTTCTTCCAAAAGGTTTTCTGCTCCGAAGTAGTCATGCTCTGCAAGGTCTGCGGCAAACCACCTAAGTGGCGGTACATCATTTGGTAGATGTTCGCGCAACACTTGCAGTGCAGACCTGTCGCCTTCTGCACAGCTCCTTCGGAGAGCTTGGTCTGCTCGNCCTAAGTGGCGGTACATCATTTGGTAGATGTTCGCGCAACACTTGCAGTGCAGACCTGTCGCCTTCTGCACAGCTCCTTCGGAGAGCTTGGTCTGCTCGCCACATCTTTGGCAGTCCTGCACTTCGTCCCAATTGGAGCCCTGCGTGTCGGGAATTTCGGCGGCCATGGTCAGAAGATACCGCGTGGGACTTTTCTGAAGCCGCGAATCCGCTGCAGCAGCGAAGGCAAGAGCGGTATATAGCAGAAATGAGATCAACATAGGNCATGGTCAGAAGATACCGCGTGGGACTTTTCTGAAGCCGCGAATCCGCTGCAGCAGCGAAGGCAAGAGCGGTATATAGCAGAAATGAGATCAACATAGGACGGAAAATCTTTCAGAAAAGGATCGGAGAAAGAAAGATATTAGGTAGATATCTGGTAGATATCTGGAGATATCCAGGTAGAAAAGGCTAAGTAGTGGTAGATACCTAGAGATATCTGTAGATATCTGGAGATACCTGGAGATCATCTACCTCGATTTCGAATAGATAGTGGTAGATATCTGGAGATATCTGGAGATATCTGCAGATAGCTGGCTAAATACTCTCATCGATGATCCGGAAGATATCTGGTAGATATCTGGAGATGTCTGCATAGAGCGATACATCCATCGCAATGATCAACACACCCATGCAAACGAAGTTCTTGTGGATTGAAATGTATAGATGCGTCACTCTACCAGTTCATTGTGGTGCTCTTCCCTGGAGATGTGACAGGACAGTTGCGACAGTCTAATGACGTTCCACGCGCAACCACATGAGAGAGAGAGAGACTGAAACAATAGCGGACAAACCGCTAGGCTAGATATCTATGGTACAGACATATTCATATCTATGTATGTACACAGGTATTGATATTATTGCAGCGGTCAAACCGCTTTTGTTCACCAAGCCATTGGACAAAGAAGCTAGCATCTCCAACAAGATATCAAGTCTAAAGCTGTCCGGACACGGGCTCCAATGCCTCCTTTTCTCCAAAATCGTCGTTCAGATCCACGCCCGTCTTCATGCAATCCTTTCATTACTTCTCAAAATGTAACTTCAAAGCACGGTTACCTGCAGCCCTCGCTTTGTGTTGGATCTGCTCCTCAGTCAAATTGCCTTTTGCGGCTGCCTTCTTTTCAGCCTTCCAAAGCCAAAGGCATCCACTAAAACGAAACTTATCTGCATCATATGTGGAATTACATATATAAAAAACAACAACGTTCTCTATCATGAACAGTGTCTCACACAGATTTTTTTTCACGAAAATGCAATGCCTGGTGGTATGCCCTGCTGTAGATGCACTCTCTCGTCATCTTCAGCTCACGAACGCTCTTCTTTGTTTTCGCCTTCACTCTCATCTTTTCCTTGGACGTTCTCTTGGCAGCCGACTGAGAATCAGCACTGGCCACTTGCTTCGCACTCGGCCTCTTCAGTACCGCAACTTTTGCGGCTGGTTTCTTACACAGAACTTTGGGCGTGGCGCCCACTGCATGTGCCTCCTTCTTCTGTGCATTCCTATTCTTCAAAGCGTCCTGCAACTTCGCAACACCAGCATCAGCAGAAACCTCATGCTTCAGCTCAGCGGTTTCCTCAAGGCCTGCCAATTCCTCCTCCAGTGCGTCGGGAAGGTCCTCCGAGGCGTCTGCGTGCGTCAAGTCTCTTTCAGACTCCTTTATGGTTCCATGGTCTGCTGCAGCAGCCTCACAAGAGGCAAATCCACATTGCCAATCCATAGTAAGACAAATGAGTCCCGATCTATATATATATATATATANTGGTTCCATGGTCTGCTGCAGCAGCCTCACAAGAGGCAAATCCACATTGCCAATCCATAGTAAGACAAATGAGTCCCGATCTATATATATATATATATAGATAGATATAGGTAGATGTATGTATCCGTATATATTGGGGGGTTCGTAGACTATCTATTCTAAACTTTTTTTGGCAATACATAGCGAATACATACAGGTTTTCAGCACATATGCTGAAAAGGCTGAAAGTCCACAAATTGTCCACATATTTTGCTGCATTTCGGCATCAATTGTCCACATTTTTTGTTGCATTCTGGCATCAATTGTCCACATATTTTGGTGCATTTCGGCAGGAAAAAGTCCACATATTTGTCTGCATTTTGGCATCATTTTTCCACATATTTTTCTGCAGTTTGGCAGTAAAAAGTCCACATATTTTGCTGCATTTCGACATCAATTGTCCACATTTTTTGTTGCATTCTGGCATCAATTGTCCACATATTTTGGTGCATTTTGGCAGGAAAAACTCCACATATTTGTCTGCATTTTGGCATCATTTTTCCACATATTTTCTGCAGTTTGGCAGTAAAAAGTCCACATATTTTGCTGCATTTCGACATCAATTGTACACATTTTTTGTTGCATTCTGGCATCAATTGTCCACATATTTTGGTGCATTTTGGCAGGAAAAAGTCCACATATTTGTCTGCATTTTGGCATCATTTTTCCACATATTTTTCTGCAGTTTGGCAGNAGTCCACATATTTTGGTGCATTTTGGCAGGAAAAAGTCCACATATTTGTCTGCATTTTGGCATCATTTTTCCACATATTTTTCTGCAGTTTGGCAGTAAAAAGTCCACATATTTTTTACTGCATTTGGGCATCAATTGTCCACATCTTTTGTTGCATATTTTGGTGCATTTTGGCAGTAAAAAGTCCACATATTTCTCTGCATTTTGGCATCATTTTCCACATATTTTGCTGCAGTTTGGCAGTAAAAAGTCCACATATTTTGGTGCATTTTGGCAGTTAAAGTAATTAAATATTTTGGTGCATTTTGGCAGCAAAAAACGACATGTTTTGCTACATTTAGGAAACAAAAAATCATTTGTTTTTCCTTCAATTTGGTATGTTGATGTGTTTTGGTTTCAATTATTTTGCCAACAACAGTCCACATTTTTCTTGCAGAACTGTCCGCATATTGACTGGTGCTTTGGCAACAAAAAACCACATGTTTTCGCACATTTTGGTGGCAAAAAATTCCGCATGTTTTACATAATTTTGGCAGCAAACAATCCTATTTCTCTTGTGATATGTGATCACATGAATCAATGAACCATATGGATCACATGCATATCGCTAATCAACTTGTATGATTGGACATGAAAAGAAGATGAATAGTACCAATTAGGGTATATGATTGTATGAAAATATGTTTGGTATGATTTATCTAGATGGGTATGTCTGAAAATGGGATACACCGTACCTCTACATCTAAATGTTTGTGTCAAAAACCAAAAGTATCATAATCTGATGGATTTGGGTGGTACACTATTCTCAGACAAACCCAAATGAAAATTGTGTATAAATATACTGTCACATGAATCGAAATATATATGCAATATGTATATATCATATCATTGTCTCATAGTCAATAATCATAATGAAGAATATTATTGCGAACCCCCCACTGATTATATCAAAAGAACAAGTGAATGCACAGTGTCTAATTAAAGTAATATAGTTATAGTATACATATGATATAATATCATTATATAATCTTTAGTCTATAGGCTATGGCTACAGGCGAGTGGGGAACCTACAATATTATGTTGCCACAAGCTTCCACCTCTGCTTCTGTGGCTGGGCAGTTGCAATGCCAAAGAGCAGGGCCACGGCCCATCTTCGCACGCCGACCCGGCGACCAGGCAGCAGGCGGCTGCCAAAAACCACAACTGTACCCAGCAAAGGATCCCCCAAACCTACAAGATTGGACCATGGAACATGTTAAAAAATGTTCGCCGGATTCAGCTTGAATCGGTGAAACTGATTTCAGAAAACTCAATGATACTTAGAGATGGCACTCTTATATCTTTTTTACCCAACAATGAATCCGAACAAAGATCACGGCCCCTAGGCTACAGAATGCTACAAGGTTTTTTTACTCCTACATGACCAAAATATCAATGATCAGCGCTGTCATGGTGAACTGCCACTGTGAGTCAGCAGTCAGACTTGTTACGTCAGCTATCACTCAATAACAAACGAATCACCGGATTACGCATCTTTTCGTGAACTTCGCCCCAAAGTGCCCTCATGGGCCAGGCCGTAGACAACACCTCAGAGGAAGCACCGCATGAGAGAACAATGCTTGCCCAACAGCATGGTTCGCCATGACCACATGTCACATGTCCGCGCCAGCATCAAATTGATGTTTGTCACTTGCTATCCAAAGGCATGAACACTTGGCGCATTTTTCGCGAGCCTACTGCGCTCATGTTCTTTGCTCCAGCACGCTGGCTCTTCCCTACAACTCTGAGTTGCAATCCCAGCCTGCATGCGGGCTCACGAGCGGGAAATTGGCATGCTCGTCCTAAAGTGCCAAAAAGCTTTGCCCAAGAGATTTAGTCAGACGCAGGGAGGCAGTCACGCTTGCATGCTGCATTCCTGGATTTGCTATGGTAAATATATGCTGTCGTCTTTGGCAGCAGTGTTCAGATGCCAGGTGTTCATTCAATGAAATATAAGTTTGAGACGTCTGCGTAATGGTAATCCAACAAACCAAAACTTATGCACTTGTGAAAGTAACATTCAGTAACATTCAAGTCACAAAGTTCGCAACAAAGAGTTCGCAATGTGAAGCTGGAATACAACAGACCGGAACAGCCTAAGCAAGCGATCAGCAAAATCACCAAATCTGACTCCACTTGGGTCTGCCACTGACATTGAATATAGCAGACCTCTCACAGTGGGAACGGGGGCCAAAAAGAGTCACGCCAAAATGCCTGCACATTGCAAGCCTGCCTCTGCCTTGTTCGAGTTCAAAGGCTAGCTGGGCTTGGTGCTACGACAGCCAAACATGGGATGGTGCTTGCAGTGCAACTCGAAAACGAATCACAAACCCATTCCTTTTTTGTGACTATTTCAAAAACTATTTATGTATATGATATGATTTGATATGATATGTTTTTAAGATGATATAATTGTGATTATGAATTATGATTGATTAAACTGAAATACCTGATACGGATATTCATACTGCAATACACTAGGCCCATCCGGCCTTATCTTGTTTCCCCACCTGCCAGGTGTGGGTCTCTAGTTTTTCACAAAGGGGCCACTTCACGCCTGGACCCAAACCCATACCGCTGAGGAGGGTGGGGGCCACGCCTGACCCACAAAGAATGCCAGCTAGAATTTCAGAATAGATGTCAGGTATGATGCCAGACGGAATGCCAGAAATCTCATGGGCACTGCCGGACCGAAATCGGAAGTGCAAGAAACCTGGCGCTCCATGTCAGACAGAATGCCAGAAAAAAAAAGAGACTAAATGTGAGAATGTGAGAAAAAATGACAGAATAGATGCCAGAAAGACTGTCAGAATATATTATATCATATTATATTATATCATATTATATTATATCATATCATATTATTTAATAATTTAGTATAGTATACTATATTATATTACATTTGGTTATATTATATTTTATTATCTTATGTTATATTGTATTATATTAAATTGTATTTTGTATGATTCAGATAGAAAAAAAACAATAAGTATAATTATATACATATCATATAATATAAAATATATATATATATATAAATATTGTACACATAAATATCCATCCATATAATTATAGACTGTCATTATATAGTTATATATTATATGAATAGACTTCTGAATAAACTATATAGATCCAATTTAGTATGCTTCCAGATAGGTACGTCAGAAACTCAGAAACTATTTCAGAGTATGTGTCAGGGCGGGGACCACTCGAAGAAAGTAAGCGTCAAAAAAGGCAAACAAATTCTCGGAGAAGGGAATCTGAAAAGACGCCGCTCCGCACGACACACCCCATTCAAGCCACAAACTCTACACCTCGGATCACTTCGTTTTCGCGGCATTTGGAAGGTCCATGACTGCGGCAACTTTGCTCATGTACATATCCAAGTTGGGAGGCATTCTGACCTCCACAATCAGTTTCAGAAAGGCGGCATGAGATTCCATGAAATCATTCAATTGCAACGCCACCGCGCACCATGACCAAACTATAGGTGACGTCTTGCAACCTACTTGATAAACTTGATAACCTGATAAACCATGTGCCTCAGGCGACGTGAAGCATCCATAAGAACCTTGAAAATTTCAAACAAAGTGGTGTCCAGTGTCCAGACCGAAGAACGGAAAATCGCAACCTACTGTGGAGAAACCTATTGGCCTATTGACTATTGAACTAGCCTTTCGTTCCTCAGTCCTGCCTCTTTGGTCGCGCACATTGTCTTGGCCCTTCTCGCCAAAGCCGGGCGAGATTCGTCGGTCTTCAGTGGCCGAGCCAGGGCCTGAATGACGGCCAGCCTGCAAGTGCCAGAGATGGATCAATTACATTACAAAGTGATCAACCATTCATCCCAGCCTATTGAAATTACAAGAACCTTCTGCAGCCTGCAATGATTCTGCCCTAAGTACTGGATGAGACCAATCGGCCAATGGAAGTTGAGAAGGAACTTTCTGCTGGCTTCAGCCCAGCCTGTTTCTATGTCGTGGAATCAATATAATAGAAGCAAATAATATATGATATATGATTCATAAAGTCTATGAGGAGTCTATGAATATCAATCAAGATTAAAATATCAAATCAAATATAGTAGAACAAACTGTATTGTCTTCAGTTGGAGATGGTGCCACCTGCAACAAATTCATCCAAGAAACATGCAGTTCAGGGCCCTGGCTGCTTCTGGCATGACACTGAGCTTTGAAAGCTCGTCAAAATCTGATGCCTTGAAGACTTCTTTGGGCAATTTGAGGATGAAACCATGGCTTTGGGAATCTGTCTCCGCAAGCTTGACAAGGCCGTGGATCTCTTTGCTCGTTCGAGACTGCGCAGCGATCAACTGCTTCTCAAGTGTGTGACGATCAACAGACTGCGAGATGGCAGTCTGCACCTCTTTCATCTCCGGGGAAGCGCAAAGATCCGAAAGCTTGCTGTGGTTGTTGGAAATTCTGCTGGCCCAAGCAGCCGCCAAAGCTGCTACAGCATCGATCACGCTCTGCCACTCGCACTCCTGAAAGTGGGATGTTTGATAAAGGATGATCTTTGAGGCGATTGTGAATTGTGATTGATCAGTGATAATGATAGTCTATCTGTTGCAACTTCATTCCTACAGGTCTTGCACAGCAGTGTCACACAAGAAAACTGCATCACATGTATGGCAGGGTATGTTATCATAACTCAACCATGTGACCATGTATATCACTGATCACCTTGTTGTAGAAAAAGTTGTGAGTATGTTAGTTACTTAGTTACTCGTGCGCAACATTACTTATTGCATGCGGCATGTGTGTGTGACCGTGTGTCTAACATCTGAATACATGTAAAACTTTTATTTGTATTATCTCTGTCTATGTGCTCTGCAGGGGGGCGCTGGGAAATTTTGCAGTCAGCGGCCAACGAAGACACTGCATTCTTCCTGCGCCCTAACAAGACATTGCATTGTTCCTGTGCAAACGTATCTGCTTTTACGTAAAAACAATGTAATTCATACCGTGTCATATTTACATATCATATGTTTATATAACGTAATATACATTCTAGATTTAGATATTGAAAAAATCGTCTGTAGATAATATCAATATAAGCTAACAGATACTATCTAGTCCCGACCATGGGCGCATTTAAGTCACAGCAGGGGGGGTGCACCATGGAAGCTCACTGCTATTGCTACAGCTCAATTCAACCTTTCCATGCTTACATCCACAGGGGGGAGAGAGGAGGGAATGGGGGTGGTACAGTTGGAAGCGAAACATGATTTCCAAGCGCCCGGCCCCAAAATGGGTTTGACAGATCCCTGCGAGTGCTGTTCACCTGCCATCAATTTCTTGGCTAAACCCAAACGAACTAGCTCTCGTGATTTTATAGGATCGATTTGATACAATCGATTCAAGAAATAATAGAATAGAGAAGAGATATGATTTGGATCAGATTGAATTATTCAGTATCAGCGTAGTATTAATAGTTTTACAGTACATGAGAAAATGATCCGCCGACCCCAGCCGACGGCAGGGGGAGCGCGTCCGAAGAGCATTGCTAGACAAAGGTTCTGTGGCCTGGACTGGGTGCTGTTTCCCCGTTTCGCAGCATTTCGGAAGGTTCACAACAAGGCTTGCCAAGATTTTTTCTGGGCTGCTGGTGCCCCGCTTTCTTGGACGTGCTTGCTGGGCTTCAAATCTTCATTTTTCTAGGGTTCAGAAGGTGATATTTCTCGAAAAGCAGCCTGCTGGTGTTTCGCATATCCTGCTGCCACCTTAGAGGTCTGCATGCCACTGCGACAGTTGAACTTTCCCATCCCCACAAACTCTTGCGTATATCCTTCCAGTTGTCAACATGCTCAATTTCAACTTCTGCCCTGCGTGCGCCTTGTACGACAACCGTTTCATGATTGTCAAAAACTACAATCACTGGACCTCGGCCCCCTTTCTTCTGGGGTCGGCGGCAGGAGCGGCAGCCCTTAAAGAATCAATAGCGAATCTCAAAGATGAATCTGAATCATGTGTTCTGATCGCACTAAAACACTTATAACTAACTTGTAACTTATAACTTACAACTAGCACATTGCAGAGCGAATTGAATGACGTTGTCTGTGTGGGATGTGGGCCTGTGAATATCAAACAAACAGAAAAGACAGCGGCTCTAAACCTGGGAATAGTAAGCAGAATGCATCAACATGTAACATGCAGCATGTAACTCATGTATCATGTACTGTTACTACGCTTTGTAACCCTGTACGGCCTGTACGCGTAATGCAAGAGTGTAGAATCATACAAAAGAGATCAAACCAACACTCTGGAATGACACGCTGACACGCACCAGAACATCTCAATCCAGTCCTTGAACGCCTGGAATGCTTTGCAAAGTGTCGCGCCCAGCTCTGCATCTGGGCCGGTGGGCGTGATGGTGCCAAACTCCTGGTCGATGCTGTTTGCAAGCTGCAGCATCTCAACGATGGACTGGGGCAGGTTCTGGAAATCGGCTGGCACGCTGGTTTGCTGCCGGTCACTGATCAGATCCTTGATGCCCGACAGCTTGGAGGCAAGGATTTTCGTCTGAAGGACAAAGTGCAGGAGCTTTGGCAAGAAGATCAAAGACCAGTACGGTCGTTTGACGCCCTTCAAGTGGCCGTCTTCAGCTTCTGAGTCCAAAAACGTGCTCACTGCCACCACTGTGTTTTGCAGGAACTCTGGAATTTTCAAACCCATGCACTTGGAACAAAGAGCCTGCAACAGGTCCGAATCGCCGTCACGCATCTCCAGCTTGAGGGGTACACCGTCAAATCCTGCAGCAACCATCGGCTGCACACAAGGCAGCGCCAGAATGGGTCCCAGTAAGGTTGCGATCGACTTGTCTAAGAGCAAGCTGGCCCGAAAACTCACCAACTCCGCAAATTGTGTTGCGCACTCGGCTCCCACCAGCTCCTTTCTCTCATCCACCAAGGCCATAGCCTCGCCCAACCGCATCAAGTCAGCAACTGCATCTGATGCTGCATCCGCCATGAGTGGCCCAAATGTCTCGCGGAGCAAAGAGATGAGCTTCCTCAGCAAGCTCGTGGCTGGTCATAGGATTTATCATGTATGATTTCAATAGGTTAAAACGTTGAATTTTCAGATGTTGAACTGAAGCATCTCAAATCAAAAGTCATTGTCAGAGTCATAGTCAGCAAAAAGCACAGCATAGTCATGAGCCACAGGTCATGGAATCAGAGTCATTAGTCACGAGCCATTAGTCATAGTCAGCAAACTCACAGTCTATGGTGGTGACTCGTGATCAGAGGCATAGTCAGCGTCACAGATATGTAGAGTAACCAGGTCACGGTCATGTCAGGTCAGAATCACATTCAAGATCTACGTGGTCAAAGTCAATGTCATATATAGGGTCCTTGTAGAGTTAAGTCTTTATCACAGAGTCAGAGTCATAGTCTAGTAAAGTCCATCTAGCCGCGAGATTCCTTTTCATCTTTTTTTTCCCTATCAATATCATATTGGCTTGATATACTGACATGGAGTCAAAGTCATTGCCGTAGCCGAGTCACAAGTCATAGGGCCAGAGTCGGAGTCATAGTCACAGTGTATAGTCAGAGTCAGAGTGAAAGTCATAGTCATTAATAATGTTAGTCTAGTCAAGGTCATCGCCAGAATCATGACTGGTAGTCTAATATTATGACTTGAGAACAAGAGTCAAAGTCATAGTCTAGGTAACGTAGTTTTAGTCTTAGTCATATTGAGTCCCAGTCATAGTCAGAGTCATAGTTTATGTCTAGTCCATGACGTCTATACCCTATTGTGGCTATGGTGTGTAGTGTACAGAATAGTCTATAGTCTGTGGGCTTGAGTCTTTAGTCTACTATAGTCTCCGCAGTCTTTGTCTTTGGTCCAAAGCCAGAGCCTACATGGAGTTATGGGTCATTATTAAAAAAATCATATAGCCCATTGTCACGAGTCTTGTTCAAAAGTCCATGGTCCATGGTGAATGGTCCTTGGTCCACGGTCCATAGTCTTAGTTTAAACTTTAGTCATTGTCAATGTGCTATATTTCGTTGTCTAGTTTAGTCGCAATCTGTGATAGTGTACCATGTCAGGCGCAAAGTTTTCAAACAAGTTTGATAACGATTGGGCTCTCTTTTCTGAGCCTATCTTTAGCTGCAGGCTTTCCTGTGGCCCATGTCTGCAACTTGGTGTGTTCAAACAACACCTGGGTAATGTTCAGCACTGTAAAACAGAAGCCACTACCAAAATATCAACAATTATTAACACGTACGTGGACTAAGCCGAGAATCCGATTACCTGTGTCAGTCGCAGCATCCCGGACCAACAGCTCAGAATCACTGCTGGTCATGCCCTCCAGGTAAGTTGCCGGAGACAGCATCGTTTTCACGGCAAGATCCACCTGCTCAAAGAACTCGTTTTGCAGGGTCTGCAAACTCTTCTGCCCGAGGGCACTGCCATCATGATCGTCGGATTGGTCCGGCAAGGTCTCAGCAGGCACAGTGTCCCCCAAACTCAGACTCGCTTGCTCTCCGCTGGCAACGTTCTTCTTCGCAGGCTCCAAGAAAGCAGTCACAACTTTGCTCAGAAGGACACCGTTGTCTTGACGCATCTTGGCACTGATCTTCTCCACACCTGTGTGCAGCAACCGCTCGCACTCCTTCAACGTGTCGCTGTGCTTGGACTTGAACTGCTTGGAACACTTGGCATGAATGCTGCACAGCCCGGCGTGAACTTCTTTGGCGATGTCGGGGTCGACCTCTGTGGCACCCTCAAAGGCCGCGACCTTCTCTGAAATTCGCGCCAGCGATGCCGCCTCCTGGAGGTCCTTGCACCTGGCTTCCACTGCCACGCTGGCATCTTCCATGATTTTCAAGCCCGTTGGAAAATTCATCATAGCCTTGATCAGTTTCCCCGATTTGTTTCCGGACTTGAACCATGCAATGCAAGACTTCAGCTGGTCCTGCAAAAAGAAGCGGGCACTGGATGTGCTTGGGGCTGTGGGAGGATTGATAAATATGATTCATCTGTTTATGATACTGATAGGGAAAGTATACTTAGCTTGGAACTATAGACAAATGAAACGACAGTGATTAAACAAATAACATGTCAAGTTTTGAAAGTTGGCTCGATCTTGGTGCCGAAACAAGGAAGAAGGGGGGAAAAGGTGCTTTGAAGGCCAGCTCCTGGGTGGTGGACTCGTCCATCGGAGCCAAAAGAATCTTCAGCATATCAATCTCCTTCGCGAGTGCGCCGTCTGGCGGGAGGCAATTTGCCCATGAGGCACCGTGGCCGCAGACCCTGTTGACAATCTCCCCCACGTGCCACACCTTCTCAGGTTTCCGCAGGAGAGTCACAATGGCTTTGACAAGTTCCCGTTCAACAAATGAGCGCCTTTCGTTCACAGAACTGATCTGCATGATTCCCTCCCCTGTCGAAGCGTCTTGCTTGAAGAGCAAGGTCACGACTTGGTGGTATTGCTCTTGGCTCAGCGCCAGTTCCAGGTCTCGACCCAGCGCTTTCATACCAACGGAAGGAGGAGGGCTGTACAGTGGACCTTCACACTGCTTGGCAAGCTCAAGCAGTTCCGTCCCACTGGCCTTTGCATCATTCCAGGCTCGGACAAAAGGAACCATTGGTCCAAGCGCAGCCTCATGCGATCTGAGCTTCTCCAAGCATGCCATGCCCTCGGAATTTTCATTCTCCCAGTTCTGCCCGTACAAGTCCATGAGCGCAGACGTCATGCGACCCTTCACGCGGTCAAGAACGGACTGTACCTGCTTGGGCTGAACAGAATCTATTTCAGAATCGCTGACCAAGTTCTGAAGCACTTGCTTCGCTTCCAGCAAGACGCGTTCTGACGCTTGAACTTCTCTGGTCACCTGCCACAATGGCCAAACGACAGGTGTATCGCACAGGGCATCAATTATGAATGATATGTGCATGGTATGGGACGACAGGGCTACTGCACCACGCACGCTGTACCTGAATCTGATTTCTGCAGTTGAGACTCGAGACTGTCAGGATTCATGATTCATTTCTATGCCCGGAAAGGACATCAATCGAGTCATGGTCTGGTGCGTTTTGGTCACAGGCAGAACCAGAGTCTGAGTTATGGAGTCAGCCAGGTGATAGTCTGAGTCATAGTCATGGCAGTTGGTCAAAGTAAGTGTGCAGTCTCAGTGTCACAGTGTCCTCGCCCATACTCAAACTCACAAGTCATGAGCCATTGTGATGAGTCATAGTTCAGTCCATCAGATTGTTCAATCGTAATCATTAATCATTAATCATCATAGTCATCGTTTGTCTCACGGCGGAAGTCACTGGTATCAAGAGTCCGAGATGGTCACCAGTAGTCGGAGTCAAAGAGTACTAGCCGAGACTCACATATGTCACAGAGTCTTGCGTGGTTGCAAAAAGAGTTGGACCGAGTTGGAATCATCATGAGTCATGAATCATATTCATACCCAAAGCAGTGCTTACTTGAAATCTAATTGGATCAAAACTGATCGAAACAATCCATTGATTGCGAGAGATGCAGGACGAGAAAGACTAAGCCAATCAAGAGAAGTTCTTCAAGCGTATATCACAGCATTTCAGATACACGGTCACAGGCCGTAGAATGAACGGCTTGGTAATACTGCTATTAAGAGCTGAGGGTGAGCCAACGCGTCTAATCAAATACGCACGCAATCACGCGCTCATTGACAAAACTACTGCTTCCCCAAATCTCTTTCGGGCAACAAACAAAAGAAACAGTCCAACCGGCTTCAAAAACATGCATTCACCAGCGATTGTGACCCCCATCCCACAAGCCTTGCTAACTTGTCTTGCTTGTCCCTTCGCCTTCGGCTGCGGAATATCCAGTCCAGGATCATCAGAGTTTGGCCCGGCACCCTTCCTGGGTGCTTTCTTCGGCTGTCCAGCTCCTTTTGCCTTCTTGCCTTTCGGGTCTGTGGCCTCATCGACAACGCAAGCGAAGTCGAAGAGGTCGTCGAAGTCCTCCACGTTTTTCCGCTTCGTGTTTCCACTGGCGGCAGACAAGAAAGCGTTGCCATCCTCACTCTTCTTTTCCTGGAAGAGGTTGACGCATAGCCCATGGTATCCAATGCCACTGTGGTTTGGGTGTGATTTGAAACAGCGTTGAATCGTGTTGAGTAATGAAACAATGACAGCTGAATCTGAAACGTAAATATCGGTGGTGGAAATGATCTAGACAAACAAAATAAAGACTTTGACAAAAACCACTGCTATGATATGATACATATCCAGGTCCATGTCCATATTATATATATATATATCCTAAATCATTTTCACCAAAAAACAGCCATATCTCAAATGTATGATTTACTCACTTGAGCTGAAGAATATGCCATGTGAAAGAAACTGGATAGAGCACGATCACGAGAAGAAGGCGCTTGTACAAAGGGCTGGCGGAGAGAGCTGGAGAAAAAGCACAAGGGAAAAGGTTAACTGGGCAAAGACACGGCTGAACCAGCTGATGCCAGAACATGTTAGTTTAACCCTGTCACATCTTTCTCCTTCCATGTTTGGAAAGCTTCGACAGAAAATGCTGGCTTCAAGCTTTTGCCTATTCATTCAACATCCTTCCAATTTCAAACGGTGTCTCGCACGACATGCTCGTTCAGAAGGATTGTTGCCAGACCGTGCATGCCTGGATCCTGTAGGAGCAAAGGCAAAGTGTCCCCACAGTTGAGACGGACATTGACATTAAGGTCACACGGATCGCCACCTTCGATTTCTTTTGACAAGGAAATCCCGTACGAATTGGTTGCTACCTACCTCTGCAAATTGCTTTTTTGGAGGAAGTTTCTCACACAACGGTTGGCTTTAACCCGCTTTGGGAACAAGATACCAACAGAAATAATAAGAGACAGGGGCGCCAAGGCAAAGAGGGGCAAGAGAAAGAGAGAAAGGGATGTCAAGGGAAACTGGCATCAACGTCAAGGGAAAAGGGTGTCCGAATGCCAAGAGAAAGAGATGTCAAGAGAAAGCTGTCCAAGGGAAAGAGACGCTGAGCAATGTCGAAAACATTTTCCCGATGCACAGGTGTGTTGTGGGCGCACCATCTCTCTTGCCCCAAAACAGGTTTAGCAAATGACCGGTACTTGCTAGCATGTATTATGTAAGAATCATCCATGAAATGTCAGAACTAAGGTTCATATCATGATGCCCGCAAGCACCAGCGGTTCATTGAGAAACCCCAGCCCCAACCTTTTTTGAGGCTGCAGCTCCTGCGTTTGGACATTCGTGAGTTTCTGCACATACTGGAACTGCGCGTCCACCTCTTTGTCGGAGATGGCATCCATCGAAGTGGCTGCAATTGCTTGCTGCGCCCCGTAGGACCTGCGAATGTCTGTGATCCTCATGCATCCTGCAAACTCCCCGCACTCCAGCGGTCGCAATACACCACTCACCGATTGCCCTCCCACCGTAAACTTGCCTCGGTGGGCGAAGTCTGTCAATTTCACTGGCGTGGTCATTTAATTTTGGAATCTGAAGTCAGCATGTGATTGGACCAGTGATTTGTTCGTTTTGAAGTTGGCACGGTTTTTCCGTAATGCATTGGCACCATTTGCGCGTAGTACATCATCATAAAAACACAAGTCACATCCTGCCCTATAGTTGCCAACAGGCACACACACACACCAGAGACAATATTAGGACCAAGGTGCTGATTTCATCCTTAGTAGGATCCCGGCCAACGTGCTGCTTGAAAACATTGGCCGGCCACACGACTCCAAGGAGCTTGGTCAACTCCAGCCCAGACTCGGCATTCAAGCTGATTGTCTGGTCATGCTTGCCAACATCCTGGCCGACAATTCCATTCCGACAATGGATGTGTGATATATGGCTCTGACGAAAATGACTTGGTATGAGATACAAACGCTGCTGAAACAAAACCAGACGCAAACTAACAATATGTCACATGTCATATTAATATGTTATGCTTACTTATATATCTAGCTACTTACCTCATACATCGTTACCTACGCAGTTACGTGATTACTTTGCTGCACTGCGTTGCTGCATTAAAATACATCAGTTTTACAAGTGCCATAAGCTTGGGCTGTTGTAAAACTATAGACGACTATAGACTACAGTGACTATATAGACTGTAGTAGACATAGGCCATAATAGACTACAGACTGTAGACGATTCACTCAACTGAGTATAGACCAAGTGACTAAGTGACAAAAGACAAACGACTATAGACTATAGACTGTACACTAGAGGCTCGTCGGCAGTATAAGATACTACCCTAATCCAGACCTTAGACCCTTAAAGACTCCTACTCCTACTATTGAAATATCTGAAATCACGTGGACTTTGACTCTGACAATACGATCGAAGAGTCTGATTATGACTAAGACTAGACAATGACTCACGACTCATGATTCAGACTATGGACTATGGATATGATATAACTTGTAACTCTGACTGATATGACTCTGACTCTGACTCGACTATGACTATGATATGTGATGTAACTGTCTATGAAATATGACTATGACTATGACTAAGACCCGACTCTGCCAATGACTTGAAGCTGCGAAGACTGTGTCTATGACTCTGACGATGACTAAGGCTCAGACTATAGACTATAGACTGTAGACTATGCTTCTGACTCTGATTGTGACTCAACTGCAAAATGGCTCTGACCGTGACTCACGACTCTGACCCTGACTATGACTCTCACTCTGACTATGATTCCCATGGCTAGGATATGAAAGGTGAGACTAAAGCTAAAACTAGAACCCTGTCTCTCTCTCTCTCTCTCTGTTTGTTGTATGTGAGTATGTCAATTCAACGTTTGAAAAAATAGAATGCATATAAACATAGACATAGATATAAGTATAAATGATTTAAATAAATAAATATATATATATAATATATAGATATATAGATATATATATAATATATATAACCGTTATTGTGGAAGATCAAACGAAAAAAACATGTGAAAATTCTCTGGTGATCGTCACAACTGATGAGGTAATGATTCAAATACTCAGATATCTCAGATTTACATACAGGTTACAATATACTTTAAAAATAGATGCAATAATGCTGCAATAATGTCGTGATATGATATGAGCGTTGACTAAACAAACCGTATGTCAGATGTCACTGTCAATGTCACAATGTCAAGATATAAAACAAATGTTGTCGTCATATGGGACTGTGACCTTTGGACTTTTGCTCGTGAAACAGGGTGACGTTGAAAAAAGGATGTGACCACGGATCCTGGGGATCACCAATCCGGCGCTTTCGGCGCGCACTGGACTTCTCGGACTTCTGGCGCTCTTCCAATTCCATGACTTCCGACATGTGGCCGTCATAAGTCTCAGGATCCTCAGCAAGTTTCTTCGACAAGGCTGCGCGTCCATCTGCGCCTCAGCTTTACAAAACAAACATGTTCCACGGAGTCTTCATGTCGAATTCGGAATCACTTGTTCCAATCTCAAAGAAAGTCGCTCCATGATTCATTGTATGCATGAACTCACGTCATGCTCAGCAATAGTAGACAATTGGAAATCAGAACCACGCTAGACAAATATTCCAATAGATTCAATAGGTCGTAGCCTCTGTCAGGCTTGGCAAAGATCAAATGTCAAAAAGGTGCTTCACTATAGCCATTGTGCTGCAAATGATGATAAATTAAAGCCATTGAACTCATCCCTCATTGAAAAGAAAACTTCGAGACTTGTTGCAAGCCGGATTGCTGTTCTTCTCTGGCATCTTTTTGCGAATGAGGTTCAGGCATGTGAGACATTCTGCATGCCTGTCACTGCGAAAAGGAAGGAACTCAGGCTCAGAGTCGCCGAGAGCGTTCCTTCGTCACGAGGCTGGAAAGGAAAACAAACAAAACAATTTAATATCAATGTCAATGTCATCCATATCATATCAATGTCAATGTCAGGTAATATCAACGGAAGGCGGAGAGGAAAACCAACAAAGCGATAAACAAGCAAATTCGCCCACCTTAAGCCAGCCCCACTAGCAGACAAGTCGGGATCAATCAACAATAACCGATGATACTCTATATCATCATAAAATGGATTCAAGAAAGTCTTCCCGGCCAAAAACCATGGATTCTCTGAGTCGTCAGTCAATGCCACAGTGCAAGTGAGACAACTAAAAGCGCGTATGAAGGTACGCAACTCAGAAATACACGTGTCACACAAGCTTTCCTTTGGGGCCAAAGCTTCCGCATTGGGTTTGGATAGTTTCGATCTCGACGACAATATTTGCATCCACGAAAATCCTTGCAGCCCCACTGGGCCGAAACCCAAGACTGAGAGCTCATGGACATGGTGCCCTGCAATCGGGAGAAGGGTGGCACCTGTAGCAACGCAGAACTATCTGGAATGGCTTTAGCGATTGAGCCCGAAGACACAAGCCAAATCTGAATCCATAGCCTCATAGCCAATATTGTAAGCTATGAGATATACAGTACATGCAATATAATATAGACAAGAATTCATACGCGACGCAAGCAGCTTGAATCAGGGTCTGAATATGATATGTTTGCGCATGCTGGTGTCTGAGCGCAGCTGGCTGCCAGAGATCGTGAGCACCTGACTAGCAAGAGCTTCAACCAATCACATGCAATCTCTTGGAGCAGCAGCGCAAGAGTTTTGAATCATACTCTCGGGTCCGCTCCTTCTGACCCAAAATGGACCGGAGGCGTAATGCCAAAATCCGCCAGCCAATGAAGCCAGGCATGAAATCAAGCGGCTGCTCAAAGACACTGGTTATCAAGGTCAAAGCAGGTCGAGGGAAACGACATCCTCCTTTCCGAAACCAAGTTTCACTCAAAACAAAAGAGGTCATCATCATCACCTTCATGAGCCTTTACCGCTTCCCACAGCACTGAAATCAGGCACCTCGGATGGCAGCTTCTAAGTCCAAAAGCAAAAGTGGGTAGAGCAGCAGTGCATGGGGAAGCAAACATGAAAATACGGTCAGGCTGCACAAGGTGGGGATTGGGAACTCAGAACCAAAACAGAAAATCCATGTTGTAAAGTGCGAGGTACTGTTTGGTAATGAAGATGGCAGCGGCGCAGTAGGAGTTGAAGGCGTTGCCCGCCAAATCTCGCAGAAAATCGTCGGAGAAATCATCCGCATCCAATAATTTCCATTGCTCCCGGCCATAGTGGATGCCCTGCAAGAACATTCCTTCGATTCCGAGCAGGCATCGTGCTTGGTGGGCGACCAACTGTTGTCCACGGGGCGTGATGATGTCAGCTCGGTTCTGGTTCACTGGCTTGGCATTTCTTGGATTGCGCTGGTTCTGGCTGAGTTCCAAGGAGCATTTGCGGTGGTCAGGAAATTTGACACCCATCATTCTGAGTAAATCGAACTGGCGGTCCGTGAGGCGCTGCAAACCTGGATAAGCATCTAGAACCTCATCTTTTGGAACGGCGTCCTCCCACCAGTCCAAACCCAACTGGTCACAGACTGCTGCGTGTTGCTCTGGCCATCGCATTGCCTTCGCAGCCTTGCTGGTGGTCTTCAACGCTGTTTGTTGTCTTCGCTCTCGTGCTTCCCGAGATCTCTGCAATTCTGCCTTATCTGTGACAATTCTCTCTGGGAAAGGGGAAGCAGCGATGGCAATATGACTCGTGACCCAGGAAGGCCTGTGGCCTATGGCCCAGCCCTTGCCCATATGCCATCACTGTGGCCGATATGAATTATATTAATAAAGATAGAATCTAATTAAGTTATGTGATTTGATATGTGATATGTCTCATAGATGGACCTCAGACTCTGGTCAACACAACTCAATACTCTGTAATCTCTCCGGTGTATTCTCCACGTGGATGGTCCGAAATCCTGATTGGGACCAGGAAAAAAAAACGAGCTGCCCAATGTGGCCCAAGAAGCTTGAACTGCATGGTGGTCTGGCCGAAGCAAGAAGTCGTCCAGATCTCTCATGTTGGGGTCGCACAATTGCTCAATGATATGGTTCCCCATAGTCTGCAACTCGCCAACAGTCATGTGGGCCGACTCGATCAATGCCTCCCGGATGCAGATCATCCAGACACGGTGCCGAGAAACTGGGATTCCAAAACTACGTGGGTCCAGCAAAAAGGAAAGCATTCCTCAGACTGTTGGCGTCGCATCGGCACGCAGTCACATTCCATACAACCAAAATTTGAATGATGGTGTCCTGTGACACAGCTCATATCATATCGTATAAAATATCCCGGTCCCATCATACGCATTGATCATTGAGGATGAAAAACAATACGGTATGCTATTCTCTTGGAACTCGTAGAGTTCAATGAGAACACAGTCCACCAAATTACTTGATGAACAAAGGCACCAAGACAGTCACACAAAGTGCGGCAAACATTGCGCCGGTGCCATACACAACCAAATGTGACTCAGAGACTTTCATCTTCTAGCCTTAGAATAAATTTCAAAAGTTCAGGAACTAATCGCAGATTGGTAGCTGAAACCACGCTTGCGAGCACTGAAGGCGCAGTACTCAAGGTTGCTGCGCCAAGCACGCTGCGTTGAGGGGTTGGTGCCTGGTGGGCGTTCCAAGAGTCCTGTGACGTTTTCAAGTCAAGGTCATGAAAGGTGATGAGCACTCATTCTGCTGTGCCTTGTGACAGTATTGCAGGACATTGTCGAACACTGCGCCCGTTCGCAATGCCGCTTGCTTAATCACTTGGCGATTTTTCGGGGCATGAGGATTGAGACGGCTAACGTCCTGACATGGGAATCCAGCCCACATGTCATCGACAAACGGAATCGGCTCAACCTCATCATTCATGGCGTTGACCCCTGAAGCGCCTGGACCATCCGCCAATTCCTGGGCATCTATGAAGAGCTTGGACATGCCATCTGCAAACAAGGTGGAATCCTCAAAAATTCTCTTGAGGAACTGGCGCTTTTTCTCCTGAGATGTTTGATCAGTTCAGCTCGACACCGTGACAGCAGAAAAAGTAAAAAACAAAACCCAGCAAAGATTTGGCAACATACCGCGACGGCAAGCAATGTGACAGCTTCAGCGCATTTGCCATAGCAACTGGCCAAGCTTAGAACCGGCATGCCGTTAATTAAATTGTCAGTTATGTTCTCAGTTGAATTTGGACTTGGAATCTTGAGTTGCAATTTGACCTGAATTTTCGACATGTAACGTATCTAATTGACAACATTCACATTGATCATAGCATGTCGTTTCATCCTCTCCCTCGGGGTGTTTCCAAGTGTGTGTCTGGTCCCATTACCACTTTCTACGACCCACAAGAATAGAAGTCACGTCGCCACTAGCGGCGCTGGTGTTTTCAGTCATCACACTGAGTGGTAGCTTCTATGTATGGAACAGGACTGGCATGCGAGACCAGGTGTCTCCTTGGTAGTTCTTCCGCCTTTGCCCACGAAAAACCCATCAAACTAGCAGGCGCATAGCAGCATAGCATCAAACAACCAAACTGCAAGTAAGTTATCACCAGCGTAAAATCAAAGTGCAGGAGAAATATCGTGAGATATCGTCAGCATAGAATCAAGGTCTAAGTGCAAGAAAGATATCACGAGCGTAGCACCCAAATGTAAGTAAGATGTCATCATCAGCATAGCATCCACATGTAAGTAAGATATCATCATCAGAATCATCAGCGTAGCATCAATCCTGCGCGCCCCTTTGCTACCCCTTGCCCCGCCCATCCAGTTCCCCGTGACAAAAATTACACGGTTACATGGTCATTCGTGCACAACTTCTAACTGACGCGCAGAACTTCTAACTGCCACGCAAAATTTCGAACTTACGTGACGTGCAGAACTTCCAACTGACGTGCACGACTGAGAAGTGATGTGCAAAATAAGAGGAGAATAGAAAGAAATACAGCCTATTGGCCTATTGGCATGACAGGGAGAATCAGACAAATACTTTCGTAACTAATACGAAAAAGTGGCGCTGTTCCAAACAATAACAATTTCTCCAGCGCCGCTTTGCTGGACGTGAGCAATCCTAACAAAGGGTCTAAGCTCAAATGCCTCATGCCGCATGCCACTACTACAGCAAAATGCGCAATGGGCAATGGGCAATGGACACCAAATCAGAAATGCAAATGATCAAACGATAGAAATGAAATTTCACGTTGCATCATTGCCAACGTCGCCAATGTTTTCCGCAAATCAAATTGGCGACCACAACACCCCCGTAATATGTTCAAAAGTTTTGAAATCACTCAGACCAACGCCGAGAAGCATCCTTCTCGCAGCTGAACGCATGGTCCACGCGGAATGCTGTTTTGGTATTCATTAGGCCTTGGTATTTCCCCAACGCCTCCTGATAGGCTCTCACCACCATCAGAGGCGCGTCAGTACCAGAGCAAGCCGTGCCAACACTCAGCGTTGGGTGGGCAAGGTGGTAGTTGCGCAAGCTATTCTGCAAGTCTGGCACCAATCTCCCAAGTGCTTTTGCAATCCACTGTGCCAAATCATCAAAACCAGCGTCACAAAACTTGCGGCCTGGTGGAAGTTTGTTCCGGCGCGACATTTCGTCCGTGGGGACAGGCACCTGAAAAGGCATCACTGCTTCCATGAGCTCATGATCCTCCTCGTCCAAGTCTTCCTTCGCAGATGTCGCTGCAACCTGGCCATCGTCACCCTCTGTCTCCTCAACTTCAACTACGGCATCTGGGGGTTCTACTGGTCCATGGTCTCCATCCGTATCATCACCGTCACGGGTGTGGTCTGGCTCACGTTCACTGGGGTTTTCTGCCAGGGGCACATCCGTTGCCGGTCTTTTTCTCCGCGGCATAGCAATGCGTGCAGGTATCAAATTACTCAATCTACCAAAGAATCAAACAACAAGATCAAGAGTCTGAGTAACTTTCCTGGAGTATCCGTGTAAGCAAAGCAAATCAGGTGGAGAGCGTGCTCACTTGCAATGGTTATTCAACCTCTTCAGACATCGTCAGACTGATGCCTTGTTACCTTGTTTGTTTGAGCCAGAGGGTCGCATCTGTCACAGTGTCGGAAGTTTGAAATGAACGAACCAACGCTTGAAACACTTGGCCTGAATTCTGCTTCGTCTGATGGTCTGACGAAACTGACAAATGCCCAAAAGCTAACCACAACCATCTTGAACCAAGGCTCCAGCGTTTGGCTGCCTCCAGCCGCTGCTAGGCTCAACCAGCACTCCTCCACAGGTTTCACAGCTAGATAACTCTGCTGCCAATCTCCGGATAATTTGATGGCTCTCTGGTTTTAAATGCGTTCACAATCACACACAGACACAGGTCCACTGGGTCATGGGGCTGTCTCGCAATTCACACCAACTGTCTAGCAGAACCTAACCTTGTCCCGCAAAAAAAAAACAATCCCCGGACACTTATCCCAACACTCTCCTTGCAAGCCACATTCAAAATTCGATGGGGCTCTGTTCCTGCCCAAGGCCTTAGGATTTCAAGGTGCATGTGGCACAAACACAGCTTGACAAACTTGTATTTTTTTGCTTCAAAGTACTGGATTTTCAGTGGCTTTCAGCTTCAACACTGTGGGTGTTGGGTTGCAATGTTGTAAATTTTCACCTTCCGAGTGTGGACTTTCAGCCACAAAAATCGTGGACTTTCGCCCTCTAAAGCGGGGACTTTCAGCATCAAATTTGTGGACTTTCGCCGTCTAAAGTGTGGACTTTCAGCATCAAATTTGTGGACTTTCACCTTCCGAAGTGTGGACTTTCAACCACAAAAATCGTGGACTTTCGCCGTCTAAAGTGGGGACTTTCAGCATCAAATTTGTGGACTTTCAGCATCAAATTTGTGGACTTTCACCTTCCGAAGTGTGGACTTTCAGCCACACAAACTGTGGACTTTCACCTTCTCACTTGTGGACTTTCAGCCCACATTTTGTGGACTTTCACCTTCCGAAGTGTGGACTTTCAGCATCAAATTTGTGGACTTTTACCTTCCGAAGTGTGGACTTTCAGCTTTAAATGTGTGGACAAATGACTCTTTAATGGGAGTTGGTGGCTATTTTTATCAACATAGAATAGCTAAAAATAGATACTGAAAGTTTAGAAACTATCTATTTGCAATCTGTTAAAACTATCTAATGTGAAGCTAAAGTTCACACAAAGTCCACAAAAAAGTCCACAATGTCCACGCAAAAGTCCACAAAAAAGTCCACAATGTCCACGCCAAAGTCCACAAAAAAGTCCACAATGTCCACGCCAAAGTCCACAAAAAAGTTCACAATGTCCACGCCAAAGTCCACAAAAAAGTCCACAATGTCCACGTCAAAGTCCACAAAAAAGTTCACAATGTCCACGCCAAAGTCCACAAAAAAGTCCACAATGTCCACGCCAATGTCCACAAAAAAGTCCACAATGTCCACCCCAAAGTCCACAAAAAAGGCGACAATGTCCACGCCCAAGTCCACAATGTCCACGTCAAAGTCCACAAAAAAGTCCACAATTTCCACGCCAAAGTCCACAAAAAAGTCCACAGTGTCCACGCCAAAGTCCACAAAAAAGTTCACAATGTCCACGCCAAAGTCCACAACAAAGTCGACAATGTCCACGCCAGAGTCCACAAAAAAGTCCACAATGTCCACGCTAAAGTCCACAACAAGAAACAACAAAGTCCACTTCTGCATCTATGTCCGCACCTCTGTCCGCATCCATGTCCGCATCAATGTCCGCACCAATGTCCGCATCAATGTCCGCACCGATGTCCGCACCAATGTCCGCACACCTGTCCGCAGCAGTGTCCGCAACAATGTCCGCATCCATGTCCGCATCCATGTCCGCACCGATGTCCGCACCGAATGTCCGCATCAATGTCCGCACACCTGTCCGCACACATGTCCGCACCTCTGTCCGCATCAATGTCCGCATCCATGTCCGCATCCATGTCCGCACCAATGTCCGCACCAATGTCCGCACCAATGTCCGCACCCCTGTCCGCACCTATGTCCGCACCTCTGTCCGCATCCATGTCCGCACCTCTGTCCGCACCAATGTCCGCAACAATGTCCGCACCAATGTCCGCATCCATGTCCGCACCCATGTCCGCACCAATGTCCGCACCTCTGTCCGCATCCATGTCCGCATCAATGTCCGCATCCATGTCCGCATCAATGTCCGCACCCATGTCCGCACCCATGTCCGCACCGATGTCCGCACCAATGTCCGCACCTCTGTCCGCACCAATGTCCGCATCCATGTCCGCACCAATGTCCGCACCAATGTCCGCACCAATGTCCGCATCCATGTCCGCACCCATGTCCGCACCAATGTCCGCATCCATGTCCGCATCCATGTCCGCATCCATGTCCGCATCAATGTCCGCATCCATGTCCGCACACATGTCCGCACCCATGTCCGCACACCTGTCCGCACCTCTGTCGGCACCAATGTCCGCACACCTGTCCGCACCAATGTCCGCATCAATGTCCGCGCCAATGTCCGCACCAATGTCCGCACCTATGTCCGCAAACCTGTCCGCACCTATGTCCGCACACCTGTCCGCACCTCTGTCCGCATCAATGTCCGCACACCTGTCCGCACACATGTCCGCACCTCTGTCCGCATCAATGTCCGCATCAATGTCCGCATCCATGTCCGCATCCATGTCCGCATCAATGTCCGCACCAATGTCCGCACCAATGTCCGCATCCATGTCCGCATCCATGTCCACACCAATGTCCGCACCGATGTCCGCACCTCTGTCCGCATCCATGTCCGCATCCATGTCCGCATCCATGTCCGCATCAATGTCCGCATCCATGTCCGCACACATGTCCGCACCCATGTCCGCACACCTGTCCGCACACATGTCCGCACACCTGTCCGCACCTCTGTCCGCACCAATGTCCGCACCTATGTCCGCACCAATGTCCGCACCAATGTCCGCACCAATGTCCGCATCCATGTCCGCACCAATGTCCGCACCAATGTCCGCATCCATGTCCACCGATGTCCGCACCGATGTCCGCACCTCTGTCCGCATCCATGTCCGCATCAATGTCCGCATCCATGTCCGCATCAATGTCCGCACAACAAAAACAGAATCTAGGGGAGACTTGGAAATTTTGAAGAAGTTAATCTTGGAATACAGCCCTGTCAAGATGCCACAGCCGCACGGCTCAAAACAAACCAATATGGACGATATGGAACCTTCATGGAGATGTGAAACATATGTGAATGCCATTGACAGCAATTTGGTTTTGGTCATTTAGATTATGTAACAGCTTCAGGTTGTCAAACCTCATCGCATCCCTCCTTGCTTTTTGAGACACCATGTCGGAAATTAGCCTACAAGCCAAACTGTCAAGTTGTCAGACAGCCATGCATGCATACTGATACCAGTTCTGCTGCGCCAGAACTATGACTCACCTTGATATGGTAATGAAGCACTAGTTTGAACCTAATAATGCTTGTAATGACTATGCCCCGGCTCCAGCTGACCATAACAAGGACTGATAACGGAAGTTGTCCATTTTCCATAGTACACACCTGCAACCCCATGTCTGAGGCTGGCTCAAGCAACTCATCTTCAGAGGTTCCTCAAAAGACTTGGCAAAATTGCTTGTCAGGAGAACGTATTTGACTCACACTTGCAACATGCCGATTCCACTTAAATCAAGCAAATATGATGAAGAATCACCCAATCCAGTCTACAGTCTTGTGGACTCACGGAATCAATCCTTATGCATATCAAAAACAACGGGCCACTGCGGACCAGTTTTGCATACAACACAAGCTTCCCAAGAAGGTGATTTCCCAATTTCCCACTGCTTAGCATATCTAACAAAACATTCTTCCTTTTCTGCTGCTGTCACAAATGACTGGCAATGTGGCAATGTCGCGTGTCCGGACCATCCGTTGAAGATCCGAAAACCCGCCTGGCATGGCTCGCTGACGATCAATAGCCACCTGGGCTCACTCAAAGGCAACCACAAATTCGTCTACAATATCAAATATGATATAAGAAATATAAAATGATAGGTCTTTGTGCCCGTGTGCAGCAAAGTGGTGAGCAGTGCAAAACGACTTCGCAGCTACATCCATTTCATGTCAGCATCAACAAACAGCATACTACAACACAACCAAAAGGCCATAAGTATGAACAGTGTCTTTTCCAATCGACATCACATGTCAAAGTCAGAAAGACGTAGTTTTGATATCGCATGACAAATTCAACAGCAAATCGCGAGTCTGTTGCAATGGCGGAAGCATGACCCACAGTCACCTTCGATAGATTTTCCATGACTTTCCTTTGCTTTGCTCTTGACATGCTGCACGGCAACACTCACTCAGAGTCTGAGTGCTACATGTTGGGCTCTGGGCGCAAGCTGTAACCAATCGCAACAGCAAAAGTGCGCTCTAACGGTCTCAAAACGGTAAAGTATCTAATCTATAAAGATAGCTTGCCCAACATCCAGGACATCAAAATTGCCTGGCTGCTCCTGCGAGTCTCGCGACTTCTCTACTTCTGGCCCACGCTCCTCTACCTGGTAACAAATCATCTTCCCGTTCTCGATCCGGACGTTGAAGCTGCCGCCATCCGTGCAACTGGTGACTTTGGTCATGAAGAAATCGTCTGGATCATTGATGTCACCCACCGTAGTGACCTTCAAATTGGACCCTTCATTGTTCACGACCTTGCGGCACTCGTCACCCTCGACTCCAACTTCGACGGTGGGGTTCGATGGCTTCACAGGATGGCCTCTGTCACCGTCACCACGAGTTGAAGCTGAGGTGGATGACGCAGAACGCTGCAGCAAAAAACCACGCTTCATAGCAACTTGGCAACTAAGAAAGACACAAAGTCGCAGGAGGTTGGAAACAGGTCTTCGACTCGAGCAAGATACATTGAAAGTAAACAAGATCAAACGAAAAGCCACGGGCCTTCAATCAACAATTGCTCAAAGTTGCCAAGACTTGATGTCAACAAAACCAATGCCAATGAGCCAATGAGCCGGTGACAGAACGTCAAAGGGCACAAATCGTACCAACACTGCGTGTCATGTCCATGCAGCATGCAGCTCACGTAGCGGCAAAGACTCCTCATGATCACAAACAAAAACATAGAACCATTGAAGATAACAAAGATGAAGTATCATTTGTATCGGGCATTTGCAGTTCTCACTTTCTGAAGCCAACACGGACCACCTGACCTGACCACATGCAAGAGTCTGTCTTTTACGACGCCCAAGCGCGCATGTTGCAAAGTCTGCGCCAAAATGGCTGCACCAAATCACTCTTCAGCCTTTCTGCGAATCCTCATTCGCCACTTGTCCCTCTTCAGTGTGGCAGCTGCATTCAGATGGTGTTGCTGGGAAAGATCCAGCCCGGAGTCAAGCCATTGAATCAAATCCTTTGAGATGTCATCAAAGCAAGGAGATCCGCCCATTTCCCTTGCACGTTGAGAACCTTCTGTTGGGAGGGACACCACGCATGCGCATGCCTTATGCAGCTTGCAAGTTGCTTTGATGCTGCTAGTGCCTAAATGGTGCAGCCAACCCACATCTGTGCGGTCCTGGGTAAGAAAATGCCAACGCCCATCATCATGAATCCGCAAGCCGGGAGCAGGAGCAGGCTCAGGCCTAGGACGAGCCACAGCATCATCATCATCGTCATCAACCACCGCTGCATCATCGCCAGCATCATAAAAGTCTTCGGCATCCTCCTGCCCAACATTGAGTGCATGTTCATTGTATGCCCCATCGAGATCCTGCGCTGCAGGAAGGAAATAAAAAACATGGACAGTCATCAGTCATGTGTCATCCCTTGCCACGAAGCATGGTGCTGCGAGTGACTTTCGGCTGTTAACGCCTATACTTCGCATTGAACCAAATCTCCTGGAAAGAAAAGAAAATCATCAAAGTTGCTTTTAGACCATTGTATATTTCATGCGTCCGCTGTCCTGGTCGACCGCTGCATCAGAATCTAGCGGACTGATGACTTCGTCCAAGAGAGAAAAGCTTATTCTAGTCCCTCATGCACTATAATAGAAGGACTGTAACGCTCATCTGACTCTCTATATTCACCCGATATAAATGATGCCAAGCAAATGCCATTGGCTGCCTGCGGTTCTTCATCAACTGTACCATCACACAAAGCAAGCGGAGGCAATTTGGGACGAGAGCTGGCATTGGAAGACAAANAAGCAAATGCCATTGGCTGCCTGCGGTTCTTCATCAACTGTACCATCACACAAAGCAAGCGGAGGCAATTTGGGACGAGAGCTGGCATTGGAAGACAAATGGGAGGACGAGCTCCCTCCCGTAGACGATTGCCCCATGCGAAACGCGAACTCCAGAAGCTTCATCTCTTTCTCAGCGTCCTTGTCGACTGTCGTCTTCGGCAAGTCACCTCTCCATCGCAACGTTTCTCCGGCCACTGCCATCAATAGGTCATCCATGGATAATCCTCAGCAGCCAAACTTCAGCGCAGCAACAGTTTCGATATATGATATGTATTGCATCATGAAGTGCATGCAAGAATAGTAAATATATCTATATTACCACAACAAAGCGGTCACACCGCTATCTATATCGCAAATGACAGACACTGAAAACAGATTTGCAACCTGTCCAAATGTTGGCAACCTATTTGAAGCATCAATCGAGACGCGTGAATCCGCAGCAACATCAGTCGGAAAGGCAGCGGCCCGATACTCTTCAGGAAGATCTGCCACTGACTGCGGCAACTGTTCCATGTACTCCACGTACAAAAAGTCGTGCGGCTTCATTGCCTTTTTAAATTTCTGCCAGCACTTCTTGACTTCTCCAATCTTTTGATATCTCTCAAAAGTCGACATGGACCTAGAATTATTTTCAGGCCGAACTAAACTCAAAACATTGTGAATCACTGCATATGTGGACTCGGACGGACAACGCAGACCTAGTTGCCAAGCATGTCTCAGCAAAGCTGTCTGAGATTTCTCTCGGCTAGACCTCTCAAAGAGATCCCACAACGCATCGGTAAAATAATGCGGCAGAGCGGAAAAATCCTGTGACTTTCTTCTATCCACCATGATTGAAACAGGAAATGGCTTCGAATTCATCTTTTGATGAACATCGTTTCTACATGGTATGACTATGGGAGCATCTATCCAACAACACAATTCTGGAACACGGGTAGAACCATATTTGTTTTTGAGAAACAATAGTCCGTTGGGTCAAGATGAATCCGTATATCCGGTTTATTTGTTGAAACAAACAGAAAATTCTATAATGACAGACAACTGCAACTACCAATTCACACAAACTAAACATGTAGCGGACAAACCGCTGTTATCACACATGCGCGGTCACACCGCTGCGTATACCTCAAATTATTAACTACAATGTCATGCGTTACATCATTCGAAGCCCGCATCTATTGGAAAGTATACACTTCACAGCAGTTTTCTAAACGTCATCACTGATTGCAGGAAACCCAGCGGCCATTTTTTCATCTCATCCGTTGCGTTGGTCTCGATACCACGCAGTGTGCTCAGCCGCTCTCTGTCCACCCCGTCTGCGCCAGACACCATAGAGCCGCCACTGTCGCTGCCTACTGCTTTCACCATCACGGACATCATACCAGCCAGTGCTTGGATCGCTGCCTCCGCTGGCTTTAGCATAAGCTCTTTGAAAATTTGTACTCTCGTCCAGCTCTCATAACAACCCTTGCCCCAAAAAAAAAGGCAAAAAAAAAAACAAGCCAAAGCACGGTGAACCGGAGCTTGTGGATGAGGAGCGGCCGCCTTCACCCGAGCAGCCGGCAAGGTCGGCATCGCCGGCATCGCAGATCCTTCTGCGACCCCACCTGGCTCTCCACGATCCATCCGGCTTCCATCCTGGACCGAACTGGAACTGCTAACACCTGCTGGTGCCGCCACATACGGATTCACTGTAGGCGTCGAAGGCGAACAAGGCGTAGCAGACACAGCAATATTTGCCGTCACAGTCACAGACACAGTTCCTCCTGCTGCTACTGCTCCACTTTCTCCTGAAGCTGCAGTGTCCGCGACTCCAGCGCGAAGAAGGCGCCAAGGAGCATTTCCTGCCAAGACACGTATCAAAAACAACATTTAACAACATATCCTTGTCACAGTATATAGTGCCTTCTTTACAATCATCCTATATAGCGGACACACCGCTCACTCATGACTATCCTTCCCAAGAATGATCCCAAACCCATCGGTATAACTCCCTGTCCACAACTTGGAGCCGAAATCGGCACTGGCACTTCTGTGCTCGAGGCAGCTGCATCTGTAGCAGGCAAAAATGCGCTACTCGATGCCGACGACTTTTTTTTGGCCAATGGACCCAACGGCAATTTCCTTCGCCGTTTCATACCACTGCTCACACCATCTGCTACTTTCTTGTCCGTCTTTTTGACTGCCATCTTATCCTCCCCATCTGGCATGTCTGGGTTCGCAGGCGACTTATCGACCGGCAAAGCCTCTGGGGTCCTCGCTTCATCCATGGTCCTACTATTGGAACGGTGGTATTTTTTTAAAAAAAATCCATCCACATCCCATAAAGTTAAAGTTAATATCACTATGTGCATTCCCTCCCTGCATCTAGTCTGAAAATTCACATATATTTCATATTTTATCTTGTTTCATAGTCATGTCATGATCCTGTTCACCCTGCTTGAAACCAAATATACAACAACTCACACATACAAATCTATTATTAGTTACAAGCGGACAAACCGCTAATCCATGCAAAGCGGTCAAACCGCTGACACATTGATGCTCGATACAACTCACATGCCTAGCAGCAAAACAGAAAAATCACATCCAACACAACTATCTTCCAAACATCAAAAACATTTCTCACATCACTCATTTTGTTTCCTCACCTGCCAGGTGAAGGTCTCTACATTTTGACACTGTTGCCGTTCCCCCCCTACCCATCCGCTCCACCGCCCCAACCTTCCCATCTCCACTTCCAAATCCCAATCAGCACTGCCAAACCTCAACAAAGCGCTCCATATCCTACAAGTACTGCCGAACCCTGCCCAGGACCTCCAGATCCCAACGGGCACAACCGGAACGCGCTAGCAAACTCCAATTCCATATGGCACATATCTAAACTCAACTGCGTGCCCTCCTCTCTATCCGTACCTGCATATATCCAGCTCCCTGCGGGCAATAAACCCTCTCAACGGAAAAGTCTCGGTCGCAGTAACGACGGCTGACAATCTTTCTGGCTCGAAAATATCAGAAAAACTCTCCAATAAATCCATACATATATCACGCAATTCCATATAAAAAATTAACAAAATATGACATTGTAATAAATACTAAATATATGTCAACAAAATATGTCAAATACCAAGTCAAAATGTGCATCATAGCCATGCCATAATCTATATCAAAGCAATACCAACTAAAATTTCAAAAATTATGTCAAAAATATATATCACATATAGAATACCACAAATGCCAAAACAAATGCCATTTCAAATGTCAAATAAAATGCAACACCAAATGCCAGATGTAATGTCAGCCAGAATGTCACGATATATTTCAAACACACTTACAAAACATATACCAAATAGTGTGTCATATGAAAATGCCAAACAAAATGTCAAATATAATTTCATCAAGAATGTCAAAATATATGAATCACATCAATACCACAATATATATCACAGATATAGTGTAAAATACTTTGTCAAAATGCATGCCTTGTCACACCATTACTAGCGATAATCAAAAGAAAGTCATTGTGCAACATCACATTGAAATTAAACCAAAATGCACAAAGAAAAAAAACAAATCAAAAAAAACTCAAAATCAACAAAAAAAATAAGTAGGTTAAGTAGAACTTAACTAGACATAACTAAAACTAAGTAAACGTAAGTGTACTTACCCTTGTTAAACATTAATCACTCAGTTCTACTTAGTTCTACTTATAACTAATGATAAGTAATCCTAAATACCTACAATTAGACACAAGTACACTAAGTAGAAAGTTCCACTTAACCTATTTACATCCTAAATAAACCCTACTTACATAACTTATACCTTGCCTAAACCTACTTATAAGTAGGGCAAGTCCGAACGGTCCATTAGGCATCAATATGTGATGTAATGCGCCGTGTCTTTGCTGGTGGATTGTCTCCAACGGAATCATCTTGATGCCGCTTTTGAATCAGGCTGGTACTGAAATGTTTCGGTGCAGTTGTTTTTGTACGACATCGCTTCAGAGATTGTCTCCGCATTGACATCGAATGACATAGGCTCGAGATTAGCTTCGCTTGGCAGGATGTGCTTGCAAAACTGTTGCCTGACAGGTAAATGCATAATATATAGTATATACATATATGTTTAAAACATACAGAATTATAGTACCCGTACCTATATATATATATACACATAAATATATATATATATATTCAATTATATATATAAACATATTATATCTAAATAAAGCAAATACAAATATATTATATATCTTTATATACATATGTATTTATATATATATAATATAAAAAAAATATATATAACAAGTCCCACCTGCCAGATCCTGCGCAAGAACTGGATCTTCATCGATGATGCGGTAGACTTCACCAGGATTTGGGAAGTCCCACGGGAACAGTCCTTGGCATAGCCATAGTTCCTTTACAGTGACAAACCTCTTTAAGTGCTGGCTGTAGATGTTGTGTGTAGNCAGTCCTTGGCATAGCCATAGTTCCTTTACAGTGACAAACCTCTTTAAGTGCTGGCTGTAGATGTTGTGTGTAGGACGGATGCAGGTGCACGATCCAACTGCAAACTCTGGATCGCGACTACTAGATGTCGAGCAGTCAAGAAAAATATGGTTTGCGATGTCACCCACCATGTTTGCTCGGTTAGTTGCTGTCTTCATGTGTTTCTGGCATGTCAAGTTGTCCAATTCCTCCGACGGCAAGCTGTGGTCAAAAACAGTTGACAATGGGAATGATGTACTGCTTGACAGTCTTTTCATAGTTGATGCCATCGATTCCCTGTACGCTTCTGTAGACACATCCTTGGACCTTAGCTCAGCCGACCCCCAGATTCGGTTGCGGCGTTGACGTAGAAAGTACGATCGTGCGTCCACACGCAACCATTCGAATATGTAGCCCAGCTCTTCCATGTCTTTGTTCACGACCTGTAAAGCTTATATATGTATATATATATATATATATAGGCAAGATACTACATATATATATACATGTTCACAGAATATATATATATATACAATATGTATTAATATATATTTTTTTAAATACAATATGTATATATATATATATTATATATATACATATGAGAAAACAATGCAACAATGATCCATGCCTCTATCATTGGTTGCTGGATGCTGCCGTCACTGTCCTTGGAAACCTCTGCCACACCGAGCGTGTTTTCAAAAAATGCAATACGTGGTGCAGTTCTCTCAATCGCCTTCTTGAAGCCGTCCTGATAGGTTTTGCCGCTGCACCCGTTTCCTGTCTTGTAGCAGTCCACAAATGGTTTCCTTAGCAATAGAGCACAAAGGTGTTGATATATATACCATATATATAAAATATATATACCATATATATATAAGATATATGTATATAAGATATACAGTTTATAAATATATACATTGACTTGAGAAAGAAAAAAAATATATATATATATATAATGAACATACATTAGGCCTAAATAGCTCCAAGTTTCCGGTGGTTGTTCATCTTGGACAGCTTCTTGCAGGACGGACCAGACATAAAGATGTCTACCTGCAGAAGACAGCTGCAGGTTTTCTGGCATATTAAACAGTAGCCTTCGCCTTTGTTGAAGACGTCAACATCGTCCCAAAGATGTAGAACTTTGTCAGTGCCGGTAGTGTGGGCGTTAATGATGAAGCTTTGCTTCTTGCCATTACACTCGACGGCAAAGACATGCTCAATGCCGATGTTGACCTTGCATAAATCATATACAAACAGCTCTCTATATATATATACATATATACTGTATATTTGTAATCATATATATATATATACATATACATCCCAACACACTTCTAGAGGTGGCGGATACAAAAAATATACCAGCATATATATATATACACACATATTATTAATCGCAATATCAATGCAGGCCAGCGACGTTAAACATTTGCGAAATGCAGTCCAATGTCTTTCGTAGAACAACAGCACAGATATCCGTACCCGAGCACGTCGTGCCCAGTCGAATCTTACGTCCGTGCCATGCATTCGCAAAGTGCATCAAATTGTCCATTTCATGTTTGGTGAGCTGGTTTATCATCCAAGCAGCCGTTGACTGCAGATTCATCTGTGGCAGTGTAACATCTTGGAATGGTTTCAACAATGACTGCTTCACGGCGACACAGCGGTGCTGAAGAGCTTGTTTTAAAGCTAATGGTGTCGTCAACTCGTCGACATCCTTCATGATCCATTCAAACATTTTCCGGCGATTGTTTTTTCCACGGGTGAAGGTACCCCGCCACTGCTTTTTATAGGTCGTTGAAGCATTCTTCCATACTGTGGACTGCATCAGATCATTGAGGCTATTGATGGTGCTGCAACGCAGAATTCTACAGCTGTACGTAATTTTGCACTCGGAAGCATCCATTATCAACACTGGGTGCTTCAAAAGATGTGTCGCTTTCCATGAAAACAACCAACCAAACTGGTCGTCAAAATCCGTATGCCGAGATCTGTATGCCGAAATGATGCCTTTGATGACAACAGGATACAGCTTGGCAATGCAAACAGTTTCGCAGTCACCAATTTGAACTTGAACAATCTTTGATGGTTCCAAGGGAGAGTGGTCTTCTGTTGATCTACGGTTCTTCTGCAAACAAGACATAGATTCCGTAGCATCATCATGACCTGAATCCTGCTCATGATTTGTTGCAATGGTTTGGTCCGCGGTAAANTGCAAACAAGACATAGATTCCGTAGCATCATCATGACCTGAATCCTGCTCATGATTTGTTGCAATGGTTTGGTCCGCGGTAAATTCTGCATGACTATGATCATCATCGTGTTTTGAATGCAGTTGCTCATCTGGTAAATCTTCATCTGAATCTCGATCACAATGCATTCCAATAGACTGCTCCATCGTAAATTCCGCAGCATTGTCATCATGATGTTCTGAGTGTAGTTCCTCGTCGTTGCGTAAATCTTCATCGTGATCATGATCCGTTGTAATGTTCGGATCCAAGGCAGGTTCTTCCACAATAGCAGGCTTTCCGTTGGATGCTGAAGGCCGAATTCCAAAAAATGTGTTGCAAGCGTTTTGGCTGTTGTGGGAAACACCGTGCAACTTCAAATGCATCGTTCTTTCGGTCTTGGCTGCAAGTTGTTTGTTGCTTTTCTCTTGGAAGGAGCGGTTGCGATGAGTATCAAACAAGAGTTTGCAACCATGTGCAGTTGTGTACCGTTCCTGCTTCTTCAATGAATCTGTCAACATCCGATCTTTTTCAGACANACAAGAGTTTGCAACCATGTGCAGTTGTGTACCGTTCCTGCTTCTTCAATGAATCTGTCAACATCCGATCTTTTTCAGACAATTGTGTTGCAGATATAATATTAAGAGCTTTGTTGTGCTCACGGTCGAAAAACGATCGATTTGTATCGAAAATAGGTGTCACAAAGCTAACAGGTGCTGGGTATTTGATCACGGGTGCATAGCTCGGAAGCTGCACATCGGACTGGTTGGATGCAACTTCCCTGAGAGCGGTGTAATGGCCATGTCCATATTGCACACATAACACGGCTTTGTGATCGGCCGGTTCCCCAAACTGCATGCCAGGACATAAGCATGGATGTGCATCCTTGAGAAATTCAACGTCCTCAGGGCAGATGATCCACTTCAATTTTCTATCTGTGATTTTTGTTCATCTGTATATATATATATATTTAAATATATTAGTGTCGATTCATCTATATATATATATATATAAGTAATATTATATGTGTATGTGTATATTTATAAATATATATATATATATGTACTTAAATGAATGGAATAGAAAATGGCACAGCTACAAGTGTTGTATTGTATACATATATATGTATATACATATATATATATATACATATATATATATATATATACACATATGTATATATATATATATATTTAAATATATCATGTAAATATATCATGTAAATATATATATATAATATATATTTATATATATATACATGATGTATATAAAATATATAATTTGTTAAATATATATATATATATTAAAACGGTGATTTTGACTCCATACAATACACCACAAAAAAAACATAAACAGTCCTCGTCCAATACCTTTACTCGGATGCACACATCCAGTACCTCAGCAATCCAATATATGTCCAGTAGCTCCACCCAATTTGTCTCCTCAATTGCCGACAGCCGATCGGGATGCACTGCCGCGTTCTTCCCCAGGTGGAGCACATGGATCATGATCTCCTCTGCAGCAGCGACGTCATCCAACCGGTGCCGCGTGTTCACGGCGTAGCCGGAGTCTTTGCGTGGAATCACATTCCACCTATCTGGATCCATGAGACAGGAGACCGAATGCCAGAAGCATCGCCTTTCATTGNGTCTTTGCGTGGAATCACATTCCACCTATCTGGATCCATGAGACAGGAGACCGAATGCCAGAAGCATCGCCTTTCATTGCGCAAATATATATATATATAATTGTATACAATATATATATATATATAATTATATGTAATTGTATACAATATATATTTTTTATATTATGTATTGATATATATTTATATACAGCATATGTATGTATAAATATGAAAAATACAAAAGAAAAACTTAATATATATATATATATATATGTTTCAAACACAACAACACACAAACAATATATCTATATATATATATATGCACTGTACATGTATAACTATATATATACATCAATGTATATATATATATATATATATATTAAACTATATATATACATATATCCCTCTTCTGACAAGATACCCGTCAGGTGGAGTTGGGCAATTCTGGAAGAAAGAAGTCGGACTGGGCTCTTGAGACATGTTGCTCGACGATTTGTGACTCGCAAAGCTGGACACCGCGGAGCACAATGACTTGAATGTAGCTTCTTCCTGAGAAAGTAACATGTGAGGTTGATACACATGATATTCCGTGTTCTTCTTGCGCGATGTATGTTTGCAAGCAACTGCATGCAGCCCGATGCTGGCATCAAACTCAAACCACTCGCATTGGTTCACATCTTTATACCACAGGACAAGTACCGTCTTGACATCTTTGGAGACCATGCCCTTTGCCTTCTCTGCAATGTCATCTCTTGAGTGTTGATGCTGATCGGTGTTCCTGATGATGAAACCTAACGGTTCAAATCCACGGGTGTTCCATCGCTCATTGAGCAACTCATCACGTGTCATTGTGCCCATACATATATCCTGGATAACATTGTCCTTGCCACCCATGATGCCGGTGTAAAGCTGACCATCGGATCCGAACGTGTGAACAATTTTTTGCACCATGCCTTTGTAGAGCTTGACCTTAGGTTCTGGGAGGCATATATTTTGCGAAGCAACGGATGCGAATAGCTCTTCTGTGATGTCCACAGCATCATTCAGAACCTCACCATCAGCCAAGTCAGCGACTGACTTGCTGTTGCCGGCGATGGAATCAATAAGATTTGCATGTTCCTCTGAGTTCTTCCCTTTGTCGACGGCTTCTTTAATGGATGCCAAAAGTTCGCCTGCCTGCAATCAAACATTATATATACAGTATATATATATATATATGGGCAAACATTATATATATATATAAGTTTGTTTCAAACATTATATATATATATATATTAATATGTGTATATATATATATATATATACATATAAAGTCATTTGTATATATATATATATACAAAAATGATAAATCCAATAAAAAAAATATATACCACAGCAGTCCGTCCTCATCTGCCTTGGAAACGTGCTTCACCTCAGCATTTCAATAATATACAGTATATATATATATATTATGCATATGCTATATATACGAGTATATATATATATATATAGTCAATATCAATATAGGTCATTAAAAAAAACAATATATACTGTACATATGTAAATAAATAAAGAAATATATGTATATGTGTATATGAAACGATTGCTGCTGTAGCACCCACTGAATGGAATCATTCAACGTTGAAAAGGCTTCCTTCATATGTACGTGCGCACATTGGTAGTGCACGTGGAACTTATTGTCCGCCCACTCGATGCGTGTGCGCTTCCTGATGTGCTCCGACAGATGCTTCGTCAAAATAAGGCGTAGAATGTCCATTTCCACCCACTTGGACTTGCCTTCCATGAAACCGATCTGGAGCATACCCTCCTGGCGCATTTGTATATATATATATATATACGGATTTATTTATATATATATATATATTAAAAAAACAATACATAAATATATATATACATATATATATATATACTGTGTAAATAAATATATATATATATAGTAAATCTATATCTCTATATATATATATATATATTCAGTTTGATATATATATATATATAGTGTATATATATATTGGGTCCTGCACAGCGTGCTTCTCTCCACTCTTGATGGTAGAGGTATCAACACCGTGCCGGCTCAAAAGAGCATTACGATTCTTCACATTCTTCTTATCCTGCTGAAAGTCCTTGCCCACAGAGTCATAGAGGAAAGCGAAGTTCTCCGCCGCCTACACAACATATCATATATATATATATGTTGTTTCATTATAGATATTTCTATATATACTTTATTTTTGGCTTTATATGCATGTATATATATTTATATTCCAAACATAGTATATATATATATATATTCCAAACATAGTAAATATATATATATACATAAGACAATATATATAAATATATATATATATATATTATATTCCAATACTGTATATACACAAACAAAAAAAAACATAAAAAAGCAGCCTGTTTCGCAATTTCCTCAGTTCCATAGAGCTTCACCGAAAAGTGACGATGATGTTTGACCCCCGCAACAGTCATCCACACCTTTACACCGGTAGAGTCCACAAATTGAGGCATTGCGATTACAGCGCAAGCGAAAGCGAATTGGGAGATTTGTGAATGCGTGAAAGCAATCGAAAGCGGCTGCAGATGTAGAATGTGAGAACTTTTTCTGATGTCTGAGTAACTTGGAAATAAAATCTCTTTGTCACAACTGTGTTATATATATATATATATATATGCTGTCTACAATGACGTGGATCATGAATTTGAATTGGCAAACCGAGTTCACATAATTCTGCTAAATATACCTATATATAATATTCAACACATCTGGCAATTGCTACAGTATCCAAGGTCCTGACTGTGAACATCACATTGATTGTGAAAGGCGCAGAGAATAAACCTCGGTTGGGTGCCCGGTATGGCTTGATTTTTCTATCTGTGATTTTTGAAGCTGTGCGAATTTGTTTGTTGAAATCAAAGCATATATGTAACCCAGCCCCTGAGGCCTGGGCCCAATAGACCATATATACTCAGTCTGTATCTGGTCCTCAGCGTGATTGTGACATAAAGAACAACACAATAAAGAAGAAAAACTGAGATAGTGGTTTGTGAACTACAGTCAAAGATGATGAAACATAAAGATGTGGCCCACAAGCACATAGATTTGTTGTCAATAGAACTGTAATAAAAGTGGCTCACATATAATAAATTGTGATCTGATTGACCCATTGTAAAAAAAAAATGGTTTGTTGCACTTTCAGATTTCGGGTGCACCATGCCGTCATGTGCCCATCATGTGAACAGGTCTAGAAATATATATATATACATATATATATATATATCTAGTGTGTATATATATACATGTCTTGAAATATCTTCAAAACATGAGTTTGTATTGGTAAATATATATATATATGTTTGTATTGTAAACAACTCAGATCTGTATGTGATATACATATATATATCATGTAGTACTGTACTGGTATATATATATATATATATACATGAGAAAAAAAAGATGTGATTATATATATATATACATATATACATTTTTTGATATGATATATATATATATATATGCTTATATACAGTCACAGAAAGGCACAACCTCGGTCTTCACGTTTTTTTCCAGTGTCGCAAACATCTTCCGGATGCTGAGCGAAAAAAATGAAATCACAACACACTCTTGGAGGTGGAGGATTAATGGAGGCCAGCTGAGCACAACAAATACATCTAAAGATACGTATGTATACATACAGTATGTATATGTATATATATATATATATTTGTCTTCTTTTCGGTACAAATGAAACCAGACTATATATACTGGTACATATATATATATATATAACATTTTCAGACTCAAGAACAACATCATATAATCAGTATATTTATATACTATATCTAACTGTAACTCTGGCCAATTTGGATTCCTGTGTACTGTACACCTTCGGTATCTATGAACATATTTCAGACAGGATGCACCGATAGCATGATAACATGTTATTTTGACAATATAAATGAATATATATACATACATATATCTATATATATAATCCAAAGCTAAATGTATATATGTATATAATGTGTATATATATATAGTCTTCGGCATCATGCTATGCTGGTGCTACATCCGTCTACGCGACGTTGATGTAGTCAACGGCGAATGAGATCTTGATCTTGACACAGATCTCAGTACCACTGGTACCTGAGCAAAGATTGCGACAACTGTATATATATATATACACTTACAAGTATGTGTATTCATGTATATATATATATACATACTTTCATGACAAGCACAATTCATTACAAAGTCATTCGACGTTGAACAAAAAAGAGCAATACGTGCCTTCCTCCGATGGCTTGTGGAACGTGGTCGAAGATTTTCTTCACCTCAACAAATGCCACGAAAAAAAACAAGAACACTTTATATTTTATATACAATATATCAGGCGTTGAATATACAGATACTGAGAAAAAAAATAAGAGTAAGCACTATCGCCACATTCATCACAATGCCATAGCCTTGGTTGATGTTGATGTGGCCGGTAGGGACTGTGTCCTTGCAGTAGCTTCCACCTGACAATGATTTGTATGTGCCCCTTATATATAAGATATATATATATATATAGATATTGATATATATATATATATATATATCACTTGTAAGACATATGTGTATATATATATATATATTTGAACGTATATATATAACAAACTGGAAATGCGGTGCCTTTTTTGGCGTGGAGGATGTAGGTCTTGCCGTCGGCGCTCGGCGTCGCTTGATTTCCTGTGCCGTGTATGTACATTGGTATATATATATATATATGTAAATACATTGAACAACATCAAAAAAAAAACATGCCTTGGCTTCTGTAGGTCCTCCATACTTGTTTCCTTTCTTGCCAATGTCCTGCATATATACATACCAGTATATATATATATATATATATATTTCTGTTGTTGTGGATGTTGTTGTGTTTATTAACGGCAGCCTCTCCTTGGATCTATCGCGATTCTCCAGCTTGTCGGCTGATGAACCTACATTGTAAGTACAGATGGATGTGCAAGGTATAGATATATACATGCACCTGGACATGCAAGCAGCTTGAACGTATGTTATATATATATATGCAGTATAACTCGTTTCATATGCGTACATACATATATTTATACAAATATATTATATATTAATATATATATATATATATCTATACGATTGTATGGCACCTGAACCTTTATGCACATCCAGCTCTACCGGAAGTGTGCGAACATCTTCCTCTTCCTTCTTTGCCTTAGACAATGGTTCATTCATATGTCTCTACATGTGGTTCACCTGCTCATCCCATCAAAAAAATGATATATACATATATAATATACATATCCAGTATATATACAAGTTTAAAGAGAATGACACACACACATCGATTCTGATGAGTTGCTGGCCGGAAGTGGAGGTGCAGGCAACGACGATATCGAGAACGCCATCTCCTGCATCGAAATACTATATATATATATTGTATATATATTTATATTGCATTATATCACTGAATGCAATGGATGCAACCCATTCAGGAGGTGTGCACGGCACCTTTGATATTCTCATAGGTTGTAGTACTTTTGGAGGACCCTGGGCAGCAGCGATATTGCAACACTCCAGATATCATTGTATATACTACGAGTACATTATATCTATATATATATATATGTTTATACAGCAGGCATCATTGCATCAACCATTTTGTAAAGGCACCTGTTCAAGAGACATCGGCAACGGAGAAGCTGGCGGATAAAGCACACATTGCCTTGGGGACGAGATCTCCTGACAGAAGACTGAACACCATAAGTTCAAATGTAAGGCCACATTGTATATACTGAGTCCAGCCTTCGGTGGTGGCGGAATCACGCAGTTCCTCTTTTTGAGGACAGGTGCCATGGTCTGAATATGTGTATACATATTTATACATGCATATATATATATGTATATGTATACATATGTATTATATATATATTTACATATGGATCGAATGTATCAATGGTTTGTGTAATGTGTGCAACTTGTTGTAACTGATTCGAACGCAGCTGGAGCCCAGAAGAAGGATGAACATCCGCAATTATCTATCTGTGTTTTTGTTTGGTTTATTTTGGTATTATATATATATATACATAGTTGGATCGATGTAAGCAAATCGTATCGGTGAATGTATAGACAGATGTATGTCTGTGTTTATTGCTTGAATTGGTCCAAAACCAGCACATTTTGGAGACGGCACATGGAAATGATCCCAAGCACACTGGAATACCAAGATTTCAAGTGATGTATATATATATATATATAAGTGTAAACCATATCATGAATATACATACATACATATATATATCATGCATTCGTCTCAGCACACTTCTGGATGTGATGTGGCAGATAGATACATACATGCATAAATATATACGTGTATATATAATGTATATATATATATATAGGATCTGCAAGCTGAGGTTCTGGACTTTGGATCCTCTGACTCCTGACCTTTGTGTCCAAGCCAGTGATAACATCATTTTGTAATGGAACAAAAACCACAGATAGAAAATTCGTCTGAGGCATTCACTGCTGTGTAAACATCACCTGAGCCCCCGTCAGGGTGGGGGATATATTCATATATGGCAAATACATTATATATGTATATATATATATGTATTATATATATATATATACATATATATTTGTATAAAGGTATATATATATATATATATTTGTTTACATATGTATGAATTCAATAAAGAGATAAGTTCATTTATATATATATAATGCATATTGGAAGCTATGGGCAGATCCGGCCAGTAGGTAGAGGTGATAATTTTGATTCGCACATCCGATCTATATATATATATAGAGGGATACAACAAAAAAACTATATATACAGTATATAAGTATATAGCTGGAAGTATTCATAGTCCCGAACAATATGTTATATATATATATACACACAGTATATTTTACAAAACATGTGTATATATTGAATATATTCAATATATATATATATATATCGTTCCACAATTTTCCACATGGAAAATGGTCTTTCTCTGCCAGGAATGTCCACGTTCAGCCATTTCATCCATCTAGATCTCCAAGCAATGGTCGAGGTTGATTCGTCCTCAGCCCTTAGGATGGGTGGAGGCATGAGATCCGATCGAATGGATCTGCTACCATACTGTCTGGAAGTCCCGTGAACGCCAGTAACTCGACAATGTGCACGAAGTTCTATATATATATATGTGTTTATTCATTTATACATACATGTATATATACATATACATACATATATATATATATATACATATTCAAACATGTACAGTATTACTGTATATATATATATATCTATCTATCTATATATATATATACACAAGTGTGTATATATATATATATACACAAGTGTATATATATATATATAAACCATGTATATACTGTTTATTTATACATACAATATATATATATATTGTGTTATATAATGTGTGTCTGGTATCTGCATCACAAATTATTATAAATCATTTATTATCTATGTACTAGCATATATATATATATATATATACACATAATATATATATATATATTGTAATACATGTGTCTTGGACACAAAGATACTTTGTATTGTATGTATATATATAGCGTTTATAAATTATACACAACACTTACTTTCTAGACCTTGCCTCAGAAACCTAGTGAAGACGCAAGATATAGTGGTCATGCCTCAGTTGAAGCTTGTCTCGGACTTCCACCAGTTCTACAACCTCAGCTTCGACCCGCTGCAGATTTGCACAGGTCCGGGAGCAGGATTTCCGCATCTAGAAAAACTGCTACGACTGCCAGGGCCATTGGGTGTCATCTGTCGGAGCCAGCCACGAGAGAATAGACCTGTCTTGTAACTCGCTTTGAGCGACAATGCGTNAAAAACTGCTACGACTGCCAGGGCCATTGGGTGTCATCTGTCGGAGCCAGCCACGAGAGAATAGACCTGTCTTGTAACTCGCTTTGAGCGACAATGCGTGGATCGCGTGTCTAGCCCTTTTCGACAGAGCAGATGCGCTGTCGTCTCCTTCGCTTGGGAAAGAGTCTGATGNTGTAACTCGCTTTGAGCGACAATGCGTGGATCGCGTGTCTAGCCCTTTTCGACAGAGCAGATGCGCTGTCGTCTCCTTCGCTTGGGAAAGAGTCTGATGTGTCGTCCGCATTGCCTGGTCCCGTTGCAAACATTATAAATAGATATAGCCTCGATAATATGTATATATATATGTGTGTGTTTTATTCATTTATTTGTTTATATATATATATATATATATTTGCATATTTATTTATATATATATATATATATTTATTCATTCATTTATTTATTTATTTATTTAGTTATTTATTTATTTATTTATTTATATATTTATTACTTATTTATTTATTTATTTATATATTTATTTATTTATCTATTTATTTATTTATTTATATTTTTTTGTTCCCTTATGTATATATATATATATATAGTCATATATATATATAATTATCAATATAAATATATATAATTATCAAAATATACATAATTATCAATATATACATATATATATATACAAGGCCACTTTAGCCGGCACCTGCCAACACAGCCCTGACGTAATAATCCCCCAAGTGCCCTGACATTATATATGTACTGCAGAAAGAAGATTGAACCTAGGCACCAATCAGCCGGGATCAGACTTAGAACCGCAGTACTAAACATTCATATCATGAGCCAGGTGCCCCGACATATATGTTCGCAGGACCACAGCCTCGGCTGACACGGTTTGACATGACACTGATCAACACAAAATATATATATATATACACACAGATGCGAGTGAGTAGGAAGCGGAATGGTAACATCGACATATGTGCACTTTTTTTCCTTAGCAATGTAAGTCTATAGTTACAAATGCAAACATGGTTGTACACATTGCAGGCAGTAATGCAGCAAAGCAATACAGAAATGAACAAAAAAAATATATATCTTTACAAGATACATATATGTATATATATATATATATAATTGCTTGCCACACACCAAGAAATTGGTGACTATGAGATATTGACCTTCTGTATATAAGCGTGCAACCTGTTGTAACTGATTCGAACGCAGCTGGAGCCCAGAAGAAGGATGAACATCCGCAATTATCTATATGTGTTTTTGTTTGGTTTATTTTGGTATTTTAAATATATAATATATATATATATATAGTTGGATCGATGTAAGCAAATCGTATCGGTGAATGTATAGACAGATGTATGTCTGTGTTTATTGTCTGAATTGGTCCAAAACCAGAATTTTTTTTTTAGATGGCACATGGAAATATGTCAATATATATATATATACCCGTATGTGTATGTATATATATATATACATAAGTACATGTACCCATATATATATATATATACCCGTATGTGTATGTATATATATATATACATAAGTACATGTACCCATAAATATATACATATATATATATTCGTATGTTTCCTGATCCCAAGCACACTGGCATACCAAGATTTCAAGTGATGTAAATGTAAAACATATCCTGAATATACATACATATATATATATACAATACAGTGCATCAAAGTTTGATCAGTTTGCAATCCTTCCTGTGCATCAAAGTTTTATCAGTTTGCAATCCTTCCTGTGCATCATAAATACATACATACATAAATATATATGTGTGTATAATGTAAATATATATATATATATAGGATCTGCAAGCTGAGGTTCTGGACTTTGGATCCTCTGACTCCTGACCTTTGTGTCCAAGCCAGTGATAACATCATTTTGTCATGGAACAAAAACCACAGATAGAAAATTCGTGCTGAGTCCAAGGCGTTCACTGCTGTGCAAACATCACCTGAGCCCCCGTCAGGGTGGGGGATATATTCGTATATGGCAAATACACTATATATATATATGTATTATATATATATATATACATGTATATTTATGTATAAAGGTAAATATATTTGTTTACGTATGTATGAATTAAATATAGAGATATGTTCATTTTATGCAGTTTGGAAGCTATGGGCAGATCCGGCCAATAGGTAAAGGTGATAATTCGCACATCCGATCTATATATATATATATTATATTATACAACAAAAAAACAAACAGTACAGTATATAAGTAAATAGCTGGAAGTATTCATAGTGCCGAACAATATGTATATATATATATATACAGTATATATGTATTACAAAACATGTGTATATATTCAATATATTCAATAAATAAATAAATAAATAAATAAATATATATATATATATGTCGTTCCACAATATTCCATACACATGGAAAGTGGTCTTTCTCTGCCAGGAAGGTCCACGTCCTTCCCCAACGCTGGAATCCGTGGGGTGTTCACACAGGAACCGTGCAAGCTCCGGACGACTGCAGCGTGAAGTGCCCATGCCAAGTAAGCTATCGTTCATTATGTTCATGTAGGGCCCGGCGCCAATGCCGTAGATGTCGGTCCCTTTCGAGCGACGTGCATGTGGGCCGTAGGCGCCGTCTGCGCGACAAAGAAACCACACTCCGATCGAATGGCTCTGCTACCAGACTGTCTGGAAGTCCCGTGAACGCCAGTAACTCGACAATGTGCATGAAATTAAATATATATATATATATATTCATTTATACATGTATATACTGTATATATATATATATATGTATCTATATCTATTTATATACATACATATACATACACAAGTGTCTATATATATATATATATTAACCATGTATATACTGTATATGTAAATATATATATTTATATATGTGATATAAAATATGTGTGTGGTATCTGCATCACAAATTATTATATATATATAAATATATTTTTGATTATATATGTATCAACGGTAAAAAAAAACTTGTACCCCAGGCCTAACCCTAAATTGCAACTTTTCACATTGGGTGTATAAAAACTATATATATATATATATAAAAACCATGTGTAAAATTGACCAAAATGAGCTATATTTACCACAATGATTTGATGTACAAGTAGCGTCCAAATAGTAAATAGACAGGCCGGGACAGCTTCCGTGGCCAGCAAAAGCCACCTTCTTGACCGACATAGGTCTTGAATTTGAATTGCTGCAGTGAGGTGCAGCTGATCTTCCATTCCACCGCAGAACTCACACCACCAGTCAAACCCCTAGTCTATAGAAAGTATCCCTGTAGGATCCAAAAAAAATGTGTTCTATATATATTCCAGCATCAATATATATATATATATAAGGGTTACCCCAAGGGTCCAGGATTTTACTGCGTGAATGTACTAGCATATATATATATATATACATAATATATTTATATATATATATATATTGTTATATAGTTATATATGTGTCTTGGACACAATGATCCTTTGCATTGTATTTTAAATATATTTATAGTGTCTATAAATTATACATAAATATATAATGTACAAAACAATTGTAATATATATATATATATATATAGTTAGTTTTCTTTGATCTTGTATGTATATGTACCTACTATAGATTTTATTTGTATATATATATATACTAAATTCTCGCAAAGGAATGCCAACTGCCAACTGCGATCGATGCACCTTCGCATGTGCGTTTTCTTCACGGTCCGGGAGCAGGATTTCCGCATCTAGAAAAACTGCTACGACTGCCAGGGCCATTGGGGTGTCCCCTGTCGGAGCCAGCCACGATCTGCATCTCTGGTTTTTGGACGGCATTCGCCGCACACTCCACCAAGCGATTCCACAGCATTTCTTCGTTGACGTCAAACTCATCGAATTTGATCAACTTGGCTATGACGGAGCCGTGCGTTTCCACAAAGAAGGACGATTGCACAACTGATGCGCTCTTGGTCAAAATGTGGTTCCAGTATGTGCACTGCAGCTTTTCCGGGAGATCCTGTGTATATATATATGTATATATATATATATGTATGTATAGCCTCGATAATGTATATATATATATATGTTTTATTTATATATATATATATACAAGGCCACTGTAGCCGGCACCTGCCAACACAGCCCTGACGTAATATATAATCCCCCAAGTGCCCTGACGTTATGTACTGCAGAAAGAAGATTGAACCTAGGCACCAATCAGCCGGGATCAGACTCAGAACCGCAGTACTAAACATTCATATCATGAGCCAGGCGCCCCCACAGTCCGAAAGAGTATATATATGTATTTATGTTCGCAGGACCACAGCCTCGGCTGACACGGTTTGAAATGACACTGATCAACACAATATATATATATATATATACACACACAGATGCGAGTGAGTAGGAAGCGGAATTGGAACATCGACATATGTGCATTTTTTTCCTTAGCAATGTAAGTCTATAGTTACAAATGCATACAGGGTTGTACAAATTGCAGGCAGTAATGCAGCAATGCAATACAGATTTTTTTAAAAAAATAATATATATATATATATACAATTGCTTGCCGCACACCAAGAAATTGGTGACTGTGAGACATTGACCTTTTGTACTGTACATCGCGTGCAGGCGAAAAGTAACAAAAACAACAGATAGAAAAATATTGCTACCAAAACGTCCTGAACACTATGAAGAACACATCACATCAACATCAAATATATATATATATATATAGTTATACACAACTGTATATATATATATATATAAATATCATGCTTGTATAAAGACACCCCATGTAATAATATATATATATATTGCGATTAGCCCCAACACACTTCTAGAGGTGGCGGGCATCACAATCACTGATTCTGAATAGTATTATTTCAACATGGTAAAACTTAAGATGCACGCATAATTGTTACACTAAGTATCCAATTTACATGGAGTGTCTGCTATACAAAAGTCGATGCCGACACATCTCCATCGACTGTGAAACAGCTGCTCGCCGGGACGCCCCCTATAATTTCATATATATATATATATATATGGTGAGCCCCAGCACACTTCTAGAGGTGGCGGGCGTCACAATCTCTGATTCTGAATTTCAATGTGGTAAAACTTAAGATGCACATGTATATTAAATATATATAGTATACGGTACATGTATATACGCATAGTTGTCACACTAAATGTTCAATTTACAATTTACAAGGGGGGTCTGCTACTGCTACGTAAAAGCCGATTGTGGCACAGGTCCATCGACTGTGAAACAGTCGCCGCCCCGGTCAGATAATGATAGTCCATCCTCAGAACGTGCAGCTATCAACCTGGTTGAACAAGAAAAATGCGGTATGAGTACATTGGTACTGTACCACATATATACTCAGATCCATGCACGGATCAATGCCATGACATCGATCGTGAACCGCTCCTGCAAGTGGAAAGACTTACGACTATACATATATGTGTATATATATATAGACAAAGATATATATATATATATAGCATGAAGACAGGTCTGCCGAACCGAACCTTGTGATGCTGCTTGGTGGGCCACCAATTGGTGGTCAAGTGAACACATTGCCGATCCATTGGATATATTGCTCCATCCCTGGCATCCAACGACAACAGATGCAGAACAGCCCAAAACACGCAAATGTAAACATAGAGCATGTTCCATATTCGATCATATATATATATATACATGTTCATATTATTTAAAATATATATAGATATAAATATATATGTATATATATATATATATACTCATATCTTGGTAACAGTTTATACATATATATATATATATACTATATATATATAGACAAATTCCCACCAAGTTCATGACGAGTGCAATTCAAGCAAACAAACAGGAAAACGTATATTGTACCTCCAGATCTTCGCAGCACTGTCCGAATCGGTCCAATGGTATAGAACCTATGGTAGGAGTTAGCGATGAAACAATCAGCGATGTAATATATAAATATATAAGCAGCATTTGGGGACCAGGCAGTCGGCATTCCTCGTTGCGGAATAAGAACCTTAGTTGAATATATGTACTGTATATATGTATATATACACATTCACTGAATGTGCATATATTTGTAGGAAGACAATTGGACATACACGCAACTGCCAGAACAATGGTAATAAAGCAGTGGCGCTGAGGTCTACACCAGGTCAGGTGGTTGAATCCCCTGGCAGTTGCACATACATATGCGTGTGTATGTACGAGTATATGAATATACTTATATATATATATATATATACAAATATATTATATATATATATGATATTACCAGGCCTGCTTGTGCCCCTGATGGGCTGCAATCTGCAAGGTGTTGTGAGCAAGGCGTATCACAATCCGCCCCTCAGAAGCTTNTATATATATGATATTACCAGGCCTGCTTGTGCCCCTGATGGGCTGCAATCTGCAAGGTGTTGTGAGCAAGGCGTATCACAATCCGCCCCTCAGAAGCTTCACTCGCGACCTTGCTACAAGTAGCAAGTTCTAAATACAGACGATAAACTGAATCTGAGAACGAGGCTCTGATCTGATCGAGACTCCATCCTACATCCTCCAGAGCCTTGGTTAAAATNAGTAGCAAGTTCTAAATACAGACGATAAACTGAATCTGAGAACGAGGCTCTGATCTGATCGAGACTCCATCCTACATCCTCCAGAGCCTTGGTTAAAATACGAGACACCGCTCCACTTGTGTGTGTATATATATATATCTCTCGATATATAACATATATATATATATATATATTATATATATATATATAAAAAACAGTATATGCCATCTGAGTCCTACACGCTGACGCTGACCCATCCATCTTGCCGCGGGAGCCGTGATGACCAACGGAGGGACCCAACGAGCTCCTAATGATATGGCGGTGATGAGACATTGATTCAGCTTGTGGTTTGCAACACTCAATGCAACCAAGCCACGTGAGACCAGTTTTTAATTGTCTTCTTCCACTCCTGCATGCAGCGAACAGCATATATATACATATATATATATATATCTATATATATATATATGTAAACACCAATATAGATATATATATATGTATATATACATATATGACTATGTAAATATATATATATATACTACATATATATAGTATGTATATTAAATACATTATATATTTATAGTAAATATATGTATACATACATATAATATATGCAATATAAATATATATATATATAGAGTAATATATATATATATACATAGTATATATATATATATATATTCACAAGTGTGAACCACATTTGTATTTACATAGCCGCGAATCCTTTTCTTCTGATGGAGACCACGGACGCGAAGATGACGACCATGTTGTTGATGGTGCCACATTTGGCTCCTGCCCATGGTATATGTGTATGATATATACATATATATTATGCAGTATTTCTATATATATATATACATATGCCATATGTTTGATTTATACTCTGCCAGTATATATTCAATATATATATATATAAAATATACCATTTGTATATATATATATATATATATATCTACACTTCGAAACAAACATTTGGTTTGTAATCACCTAACTGAGTCTCTGACATCCTCCACGTCAATAACCGCCGCATCCTGTATATAATGTTTGAAACAATTATAGATAGAACCTCTGCTTTTGACGTTGGATGCACACAGACATTCGAAGATTTTGCAGTTTAAGCAATTCAGAACCCCCTGATGAGCATGGCAGCAAATCATGNTGTGTGTTTGTATCTTCTCTGAACACGTATATGAGGCATCGACGGCTGCTGTTGCTGGAGATGCTGGTCTGGCCTCGACAGGTCATGTGTGTATACATATATATATATATATATAGATGAATTTGCACAGCTGATGTGTTTCAAACCCTTGCGACAAAGACATATATATATATACGGAATGTTCATGTTGGTGTAAAGACACTCCTAAAATTTTGTATATTGTGGTTATCCCCAACACACTTCTAGAGGTGGCGGACATCACAATCATTGATTCTAAATATTATTGTTTCAATGTGGTGAAACTTAATGTGCATATATATTATATATATATGTATGTATATAATGAAATAAATTTGTATATATATATATAGGCTCTGAAGACTTGAATAATGAACTATATAGCCTTGGCAGGGACCTTTGTGGCCGGAGATCTTGGTCTCGCCTGCACAGCTGAGATAGTTCAAAATCCCGTGACAAAGCAGCACAGTAAGACACATATATGCATATTGTGTCTATCCGAACACTGGAAATAAAGGATCCAGCTGATCCAGGCTTTGCTCCAGGTTTTGGCCGGGTCGGAGATTTGGGTCGCACCTGTCGCACCTTAACAAGACTATATATAGGGCCGCAGCCCCTTCTTCCAGGGCCCACACAAATGCCTCACTCGGAACCTGCACGGCTGAAGTAGTTCGGAACTACATGACAACGTAACACAACAATACATGTTTACGATATATGTGTATATATACAATATATCTATAATATAATACAAATATATACAGTATATATATATACATATACAAAATCAGCTCAGTCACAGTGAAGGCCTTCAAGACAGTTGATGGTTTTGGTATTCCTCGTACCTCAACATAGTTCCATGACAAAGCATCACAACCAAAAAATGTTGACAAGATATGAGACAACTACTGGTAGATATATAGATATACCAGTTTGTGTATATACTCACATATATATATATATACTTCTTCACTGAAGACTTGGGGAACCAGCCTCGGCCTTTCCATCAGATGAGCTGGCCTCGATGGAAAATGTATATATATATATATATCTATCTGTTCAAATATATAATATGTGTCACAACCTTGACTGACTATATAAATTCGCAGGGCCAGCCTCTGAAGCCAACTGACCGAATCATGCAGGGTCAAAATATGAATTAAAACTCTATTCACAGGGCCAGCCTCTGAAGCCGCCTGACCGAATCATGCATGGTCAAAATATGAACTAAATCTCAAAAAAGAAAAAAAACTATTGTCTGAATCTGGCATTGAATGATACTGTAGAAGCTATCAAATGTTGGGCCTTCTTCTTCTTGTCGGATCTTGAAGCCTTCTTGGACTTCTCCTTCTTACCTCAAAAAGTATATATATATATATGTATAGAGTATATACAAGTACTTGTATATATATATATATGCATATATTATACTGTATGCAGCATATAGATGTAGATATGGATGGTTCGAAGAAATTGAATACGTGTATATATATTTACCAATGCAGTAAAATATATATTTCTCTGCAATGAAATAATGTCTATATATACACATAAAGCAACTATATATATATATGTATACATATATACATATACATATATTATATATACGAGTAGATATAGAGATAAATATGCTCATTGAGACTCCAAAGAAGAAGCCTTCTTCTTCGGCCCGCTTGTCTCCGCCTCCTGTGGAACAGCTGCTGATTCTGA
>BGPT01001690.1:30147-62612 GCA_003297045.1 Symbiodinium sp. clade C Y103 | reverse complement strand
AAAGGATTTTGAATACTAAAAGGATTTAGATTTAGATTTAATTTTAGTTTTAAATTTAGAATTAGATTTAGATTAAAATTTAGATTTAAATTAGATTTAAATTAGATTTAGATTTACATTTGAATTTGATTTGAATTTAGATTTAGATTTAAATTTAGATTTAAATTTAAGTTTAAACTTAACTTTCGATTTAAATCTAAATTTAATTTTAGATTTAAGTGTTGTTTTAGAATTAAATTTAGATTTAGATATAAACTTCAATTTAGATTTCGATCTATATTTAGATATATATTTAGATTTGAATTTAATTTCAAATTAAACTATAGATTTAGATATAAATTTAAATGTAGATTTANGATCTATATTTAGATATATATTTAGATTTGAATTTAATTTCAAATTAAACTATAGATTTAGATATAAATTTAAATGTAGATTTAAATTTAGATTTAAATCTAAATACAATTTTAAATTTAGATTTAGATTTAAATGTAAATTTAGATTTAAATTTAGAATTAGATTTAAATCTAAGTTTAATTTAATTTAAGTTTAGATTTAGATTTAGATTTTCTTACCTTTTTCTTTTCCTTTTTTTGTTCCCTTTCGTTTCTTTTTTTCTTTCCTTGTCTTTTCCTTTCCTTGAGCATTTCCTTTACCTATCCTCTTCTTNTTTCCTTTCCATTTTCCTTTCCTTTTCCTTTCCTTTTTAATTCAGATTAATTAGATTAATTAGATTAATCTAATTAATGAAATTGATGAATAAAACTAGAGAAATTGAGTAAAGTAGCTAAATTAACAAAATTGGGTAAATTCATTAATTTGATTAATATAATTAATCTAATTAGTCTAATTAGATTAATTAGATTAATTTAATTAATTTAAATAATCTAATTAAACTAATCAAACTAAATAAAATCACTANATTAATATAATTAATCTAATTAGTCTAATTAGATTAATTAGATTAATTTAATTAATTTAAATAATCTAATTAAACTAATCAAACTAAATAAAATCACTAAATATTAACTTAATTAATCTAAATAATTAGTTTAAACTAATTAAACTAATTANTTAATTAGTTTAATTAGTTTAATTAGTTTGATTAAAATAAACTAATTAAACTAATTAAACTAATTAATTTGTTTAATTAGTTTAATTAGTTTAATTTGTTTAATTTAAATAAACTAATTAAACTAATTAAACTAATTAATTAGTTTAATTAGTTTAATTAGTTTAATTTGTTTAATTTAAATAAACTAATTAAACTAATTAAACTAATTAATTAGTTTAATTAGTTTAATTAGTTTAATTAGTTTAATTAGTTTAAACTAATTAAATTAGTTGATTGGTTTAATTAGTTCAATTTAAGTATTCGAATTAATCTACAAATTAGAGAAAAGGAAAGCACCAAAATAGTACCTAAAGGTCTCTCGATCATATATATATATATATATATATACATAATACACGCAGTGTATACATATCCCCGCAAGTCCCGATCAAACCTCACCATATCATACTGCTTGGTAAAGCAACAGCTTCCACACTTTTGGAGGCCCATCGCAGCCATGACACGCATGTGGCAGTGAGTCAAAACACATACTCCCAATATCTCCCAAGATATTTCTTTCTGGGGTAAACATCCAACATTTAACCAGCTATTTTTCAGGCTCGCTATAGGGCACTGATCTTGGGGGATGACCCACAGCCTAAGGAGTCGATCTGGGTCTGGTGGTTCGGCTTCGCTGAAGGTTTGCTGTTTCTGATCACCATTGCGCCTGGGATGCGGTAGGGGATGTGGATGTGGATGGTTTTCGGACCTAGGTCGGGGATGAGGGATTTTGAAGGCAACAAGTTTCAAGACACTCAACAAGAGTAATAGAAACCGATAGATAGAAATAGGGATGAATGATGGTAATTCGTATTGTATATACATATATATATATATATACATATGTGTAAGTATGGATTTTTTATCGATGACAATCTCCGTTCGTATGTGGTTCATGCTCTGGAGAGAAACTACACTTTGTAGTTGGGGTCCCATGTCATGGCTTCAATCTACAAATGCAGCTGGTCATTGGCCACTTCCTGCCATTGACCACTGGCATATTTGACCCTGTCGACAACTGAAGTGGGGGTGCTGTGCCACATGACATCCCTATCTTATCTTTTCAAGAGATATTCCTTTTACCGACAGGTCTTACATGATACCTAAACCTCAACTATCATGGTGCCTCCAATTCAAGAACCTGAGATATTCCCTAAAGTCATCTACTGAAACTTTTCAGGTCTCCATGTTTTGCAGCTGTAAAGGTGGTCTACCCTTGGTTTCTCTCCTTTTCCGCCTGGGAGTTTTGCCGACTCACTGAGGTGCACCTGAACTTCGAGCCTTGGTGGGGTTACAATTGTGGTCGATTTTTGAAAAATTGGGTGATGGAATATATATATATATATCTATACGTATACATGTATAGACATTATGTATCTAAGATGAGTTTCTATAGATGACCCCTCTACAGTCCTAAGTGAGCTCCGATCGACAAACCCGCGTATCATGGGCAGCTACGTAGTTAGTTTGATGTGGGAAAACCAAATACCCCCAGGAAATCGTCAATGACAAAGAGTTTCCGGCATGCCAGGTTGATTTCCCAAAGGGTATCCCATATTGGAATGGTCACACTCCTGGTATCCTGTAGTGAACCTAAACATTTTGGGAACCAATTCCAGTCAACTACAGGTATTTCTTAGTTATCACAACAGTTATCTACTTATACGTTCCCTACCTCCATTCCTGCTGGTGAACTGGTGAACCCCCAATTTTTTTGGGGCCTACCCTCCTTGGTCTTATGCAACTGGCTCTCAGGACACAGGCGCCATGGTCTTCAGCATCAAACTCTTCAGCGGCTATTGGAGCTTTGGCTGATCAATCCTATCCCAATGTTAAACGCCCTCTAAATCCCAAATATGAGTAAATCCACTATCAAACCATGGTTTCTTGATGTTTCTTCTGGGTGTTTAATATGAAGTGAAGGGTGTTTGGATTCAGAGCCCAGAGACTATTCTTGGGTGGAGTCGTTTGAGGCGGCTGAGCCAAACATTGGAATTGGAAGGTAAGCAGCCAGAAACGTGGATGTAACCAGTAGAAATGTGGCAATAAACACCTGGAAACATGGGGAGACCCATATCTAAGAGCCAAATTTATGGTTCCATTGGCACTAACAAGAATAGGGTATGATGACACAGCCAGCAAGAATGGGAACAAGAGAGCGGCCAAGAATTGAGTAGCTGAGTTGACTTTGTACCCAGCAAGGGCGAAGCTCCTAATGGTGGTTGTTTCTTCTCGTGGGGGGTTAACCGTTAACTGCAAGGAAGCTAACATGAAATCTTCAAACATGAGCTTGTAGCATGATTCCCCCCTTGCAAATAGCAATGTTTGAGTCTAAGGTCAGCCTTCATGAGTGTCAGCTTTGTAGTTCACAATGGTTGGATGTCCACTTTCCGGCAGGGTGTCCACTTGTGGTCTAAGGATGCATTTCTTGAAGATCGATCAGGAGGGCTTCAGGACACCCTGGACCCCTGGATTCAGCTTCTCGGCAGAGCTGGTGAAGGTGACTAGACGGTGATGGGGTTGGGCCTAACCTTCCCACAGTGGGTTACTTCACCGTGGTGACTAGCCCTGATTGTTTTGTGCATCTGGCTGCGGAAATTTTGGGTGAAATCTTGATAATGGAATGGAACCATGGATTTTCCATAGCCCACAGTCCACTGAACGATAATGGATCTTTGGATATTTTGAGCTACCTAGCCCTGGATGAGCCCCTGCTGTTGTTTGGCCTGTGGATGATTGTGGATGTCCGTTTCCCGACCAATTGGCTCAAATGAGCCAAATGATGATCCCTCATGAGGTACATCGCTTTCAGGAGCTTCCAAAAACATTGTTTCTCCATTGCTTCAGCGCGCAACAGTGTTCGCCAGTCTACAGTATGTGGTTCAAGTTTTTGCTCCAAAAAGAATGTCCAAGATCCAAATCCCTTACGTCAGGTATATTTGAAAAAGCACCATTTGCAGATTATTTGTCGAATCGAACATGGGGATTGTCCAATTATCGGAGGGTATTTTTGGAATAATCAATCAGTCCTCCTGGCGATTGAACTGGGTTTCAATCATGGCCCGGAGGTATCTACAAAAACAAGGGCATCCAAGACCTGATTCTCGGCGATGGGAGATTCAAAGCCACTTCAATCATGATATCACTGGGAGCAGAAGCGGTTAAAAGGGGGCCAACTTGATGGGTTTAAAGACCTCTGTAATCTGGGCACCAATAGGCTCCAAGATGTGCTTCTTGCTTGGGGTCGAAGGTTTTTACAGAATGGTTCTGATATGTTCTGATCCACTAGTCCCTTCCCCCACATATGCAAAAATTACCACCCCAAAGACCTGGTGGAACGCATTGGATCTGTTCATGGATTTGGGGGTACAATATGGAGTGATGATTTGATATAAGGTGGACCGGATTACCATGATGGGGAAACCCAGTTCTGGGCTTGCTGTACCAGGATTCAGAACTGCCTGCAGCACGTGCACTACGGCCCCACAGCCACTCAATAATTGGCCATGGGCAGTGCAACACAACTGAATAGAATCACCTCCCCCCCCGTGAAACTGATTTACATTCATTGAATATTTTCAAAAAGGGGAAGAGAAGGGCATGTTACTTACTTCAAAGGGACGAACGAACGCATGAACAGCGCAGCGCATGAACAAGAGCACAAGAAAAATGCGACACATTTCCGTCACCGGGAGGATGTCCTCAATTAACCGGACCCCACAGAACATGAAGTTAAATTTGATCCCAAACCATCATTGGAGCTACAAAATGCCAGACACATACCACGATAGTGGGTATTTTATCCATTTTTATCCCATAAAATACCAATCAGAATCAACTAGAATCAGGCTTCCGTCCATCATCTCACGGCGCTCCAAGGACCAATGTGGTGCTGGGAGCTTTCCTCACCATTTTGATCTTTCTCTTTCCGTATCCTTTGACGGCGCTCCAAGGGGCCCAGGAGGCGCCAGCAGCTACCAGCTGGGAACATGTTAGGAACATGCTACTGATGTAACGCGTGAATAGGATATATTGCTGTTGCCATTGTTGGCAATGGATACTCCCTGTATCTTTGCTCTCAAATTCGCATCCAGTCAAGTTGGCCCTTGGGCTTTCCTTGATCCGTGTGCAAACCCACTTTGGGTGACCATTCAACTTAAATACAATACAACCCTGGTTTGAAAGTACTGAGATTTCAGGAGTCATTTGGGTTGGTCCTAAAATGGGACACCCCCCAATTTTCATGGTTTTTATCAATGTATCCATGTTCTATCATCATTTTCCATTTTTCCCACATTTTCCCTATAAAAATGGTCACAACTGGAGGGATAGCTACAGTACCCCACCTCTCGCAGGCGGCGACGGTGATGTCCCATGAGGTGACCTGGAGTATCACAGGATGTGCATAGTTTCATATTGTCTACAGATTTCGTGTGCATGGTTTATAAAGATCTATGTCAATATATATATATATAATATACACATATTATTTGTTCTATTATGATGTTTGGTGCATATATCTACAGACCTACACATCACTGTGGGTCAAAACCTTTGGTACCCTCGTGAACACACGAAAGCAGCTGGTGAAGCTGGATGTTCATAGCCCCAAGATGGGCCTGTTGACCCTTTCCCAAATATAATCAGATTAGAAGCTGACATTTTCATAGGTGATAAACCCCTGCTGGGGGACCGACACGCTGTGCTTGGTAGTGGTTTGCATAGCAGGTACCGAAAGCCTGGAAACATTAGCCCCAAAAAAAGGCAAGATTGTAAATGGCTTATGTAGTTTCGTGCTATACTTCAACAGTGGCGAACCACCACGAGGTGATATTCATGCAACGAACAAACGCTTTCAGAATGGATTCCGGGAGCTCCAGTCTGTGAGAGATGCCATGGCTGGTGCGGTACATAGATCCTACTGTAACTTCACTGGCTTACAACTGCACGCTGCCTCTTTGGGGTCATGGAGCATGATCGGAAGATGAGGTTCACCATGAAGCAAACAGTAAATCAATTCCCGTTTCCCAGCCAAGCCAAGGTGCCGTACATCTTGAGACTCTTTGTGAAATATCTAGAAGACACGAAGAGCAACGACTACGAGCAGGATCGCATCATGCGGAACATCCGCCGACTACAGCGGAAGGGAGGCCCTATGGGAATCCTTTCAGGGGGTCGCTGCGGGAAATTTCCAGTAAATGAGACTTTTGAGGGGAGCATTTTGGAGAACTTCCCTGTAAAAGCTGTTGCTCCGGGATCCAGATGGAAAAAATGTGCCAATGTCATGTTACAACTTTGGCTCCTTGTCACGAACCATTCTATTGTTCGCCTTGAAACCCCAGCGTTTTTACCATGACAGAGTATTTGTGCTGTTTTGTGCATGGTTGATTAGGATCCCCCCTATTCTATCTAAGATATAGCGGATGAAAGTAGATCTATTGTTGCCAAGTCCAAGAATGTCCCAGAGGGTAGCACTTGTGGCATCTGCAGATAGCTTATCCAGCAACGTGGAGTACTCCTGGTGGGAATGCTTCGGCTGGGGATCCAGGCTCGGTGCTTCCTGGGTCCGACCAACGGTGGTTTACTTTGGATTGGGGGGTCCCAGTGAGGCAATCACCTTAAAAAACAAAGAAATCTAGGGAAAACTCCCAAGCTGGTGATGGTTCTCAAAGATGATGGCTAATTTCCAGTTTGGGGATTATAACAATTTGTAAGTCGCTGACCGCAGTTGCCATTATGTTACCTAGATCCTGGGAACTAACCAGATAAGTCCTACAGGCTGTCCGGGCCCCACTTCTCCCAGAGATAAATGTGGCTAGGACTACACCCAAAAGTGGAGTAAACTGAGTCAGCCATGATTATGAGTCTTAGGACTTCCCCAGAGTTACGCCCCGATCTCAGTAGCAGGGGCCCGCCAGTGATGTTTTTCCCCGCAGTTGTCAAAACTCCACCAAGATTTCACCACCCCCAAACCCTTTTTGTTTTGCGAATGATTACCGTAGCAGTTTCTATCGACCCTGGCGATATCATGAGTTACTGACTCATAGGGTGGACATCCATTTGTTAACAGAGATATTCATAATTTATAACCATTGCTTGGAATCCTACGCGGGTAACTCTTCTTACGTCCCTACAGAAATGGTGATCTTCCAGAGCCTGGTTAGATTTCCAAAGTCTGTCTGTCCGTCTGTCTATCTGCCTTTCGCAAATGACATCCTCCGCTTATGATTGGTGAACCTGGGTCGACCTTCATCAAAGAAGGTGAAACTTCCATTCCTCTGGTGCCCTTTCCCAATTTTTGGTGCCGGGTTGCTTGTTTCCTTCCACCTAGGACCTAATATCTCCATTTTTGTTGGTAAATCCGCACTTGCTTCTGAGTGGAATTAACATTATCGTTGCTTAGAAACCGATTCTTTGGCTGTTGAAGTCCCAACTTACCTCTCACATTGGGATTGGATTCGGACTTCTATGAGCATTTTACAACTGACATCCACATCAATTCGCCAAAGTTGGGCGAGTTTATTGCCGTCTGGAGTCACTGAAGTCACAACAATCCACCAAAGAAATCCACCCAAGTTCACTTAAATCCACATAAATCCATCTAAATCCACATGAATCCACACTTAGATCCACTATTAGATCCACTAAAGTCCCCAGGCAGACGCGGGTTCCCCCGGTCCGGGTGCGGGCCACGGGGCCAGGCAGGCGGACCGCGTGGCGCTGCGGCGCCTCGAGACGGTCTTGCGGGACTGCTACGACTCGAAGCTTGGGAGATGGTGCGGGAAGATTGGTATGTTCATCTATAGTAATTGGTATACTATTAGTACTATGGTATGATTGGTAACATACTATTTGTTCAAGATTGATTAGTACTATGTCGTGATTGGTATATAATGTCATGATTGGTAACATACTACTATTGGTATGTTACCAATCATGACATAGTACTAATTGGTATTTAGTGTAACATAAAAACATGGTATGCTATTTCCATATATAGTATATGGGATATTACCATACAATATAACTCACCAGTTGGGTAGTGCAAACAAAATTGTCATTTCAATGCGCATGCATGGTAGATACCCTGCAAAAAATAGCTGGTTAGTATAGATCTGAATTTATGATCCAAACAAATGAACCATTGAACTAAAGATCTCTTTTTGTTGCTTGTGGCTCATTTCTCTTGATTATTGCTGGTCAGGTCAATATCCCAAATTTTCTATGTGACATCTTCGTTATTTCTTCACTACTATCCATTGCCCTGGGTCCAGAAACGGGGGATACCCAACTTGATAATGGGGAATATATATGGGGATTTTGTTCCCCAGTATTGGACACATTCATCCATAAGCGGCTGAGTATCAAAGAAGGATATACGATCATACACAAATGTGATTCCACAATTCCCATCAATGTCCTGGAAGAGCCGATATAACTGGATGTTCGTCCCCAAAATTGGTATCATGGGTTTTGACACATCCAAATATTTGGATGCGTCAAAACCTATGATACCATTTTTTAGGACGGACGCCATTTGATGCTGTTCCAGCAACATTCCGATTGCTCAACCAATCCCAAATAGGAGATTTGACCAGTCAACCCAAAACCAAACCGTTTACAGCAAAAAAGGACCAACATTTGTGGGCCTGCGGAGTGACATTGCGACCTGTCAACCTGGAACACTAACAATTTGAAAAGGGTCAAATTCTTTGCGTTTTTCCACGAAACGGGTTCAGGTGGAAAGCCTACATGCGCTGCATCGGAGACAGCACTTGTTAAATCAGTCAAAGTGGACAGTTTGCCAAACCACATGTGAATTGAACATGCACTTGCATGCTCGGGACGGTGTCTGCTTACTTTGTGAGAATTATAATAGATTGCATCCTAGTTTCACATGACACCTGATTTTCAATTTACCAGATGCAATATAGATGCACGCTTTTTGGCGGTAGCTACACATTTCGCCATGGATAGATCCCGCTGCTGAAACGCTTCAGGATCCATGGCATTTGGTCCGTCTCTGAACTCCGAAAAGGGGAGGAGTCACTGGCACTTTTGGGGGGAGGATTTTGAATTGGTGATGGGTCGTGCATTTTTGCCTCCCAAAATGGATGGTTCAACACTAATAAGAAAACATAAGAAAACAAACAAAAGGTTCGTCATGCCCAATTTAACTTTTGGTCAAGGCCCTTGGGTTCATGTATCCGGAGGATGCTCTGAACTCATGTTCCTTGGAAGGGATGCTCATTTCTATCGTCATCCTAGGGCCAAATCTTGGGGTTACCAACTGGGAGGATGAGGTTCCATTGTGCTGAAAAGGATGATCATCAGGTATGTCATCATTATTGGGTGGATGAATCAGCCAAGGTTTGTCGGCTGTTGACTCCTATTGTCAGCAGATGTGCTGCTTCCCTGCATGGGTTGGATGGTTTGTTCACCCCCATGAGTCGGGTACAAGCCTGCACGGGTTCCAAGACGAACACGAGGGTTTTCGCGGCAATTGTGGGATTTCACCACTGCGAGGTGGAAATAGCAACATGCTTGTATCTTATCAACTGAGGAATATTTAAATTAGCGACATGATTGTATGTTATTGTAGGTGAGCAAACTTTAACATTCCTCCAACTGAGAACATCAGCATTTCAACATGTCCAGGGTACCGGCTAGCTCCAGGAGAGAGGCAAACATCACCTGGCCATGATCGAAGTGATTCGCGTGGCTTGGATTTCGTGGTGAACCGTTGTTTGTTTTTTTTTTAAGGAATGAGCACTAAATGGAGGAAAAATTGGTATTGATGAGTGGATTTCCAAGATGAATTGGATTTGTACCCACCTAATCGATCACCTGGAAACCATCATTGGGTATCAGTGGAGAATCTATGGCTATTAGTGGAACAGCTATGGGTATTACCATGACTAATGCCAGGTTCACAACTACTGATGGCTTTCATGGGTATTAGTGGAAAGTCCATGGGGATTTCGCGTCTATAAACCTCCACTTGGATGGTTTACTGGTGAAATTGGGGATGCTTTCCGATTGGACATCAGGGGATCCAGGTTCAGCAGTTGAGGATGGATCCCATGAGTGTTGCCAGCTGCCAAGTAGCGATTGAACACGGCAGTGAAACATCCATTTTCAATATACACTTAAATCAATATATATATATATGTATACATATGCACATGTTACATATGTCTCATCATTATCCATGATGACATTATCATGATGAATTTATCATGACTTATTTGTTGAACTTGGAGATTTCTTGTCTCTCATGTGAGACCCCAGAGAGTCAAATGGGAGCTTGCCAGCTGCCTCCCCGCAGATGTGTGTTATCGATCCCCAAGCCCATGGTAAACCCAATGGGGAAACTCAATAGTATTGGGCTATTATCATCGGATTTCGGTAGAATCCTGGTAAACCCATGTAAAGTCCAATAGTAAACCATAGCCATAGCCCCACAAATGGGGTTTACCATTGGCAGCATACCAAATTGTTGGAACACTCATGTACCTACCCAAATGCAACCAGATTTCTCCACTTGACGCTTGTTCGGAGCTTCTGGTTCTCTCCGGTCATTTTGTTGGTTAAGCCAACATTGTTGTGCAAGAAAACCCATGAAAAAGGAAGAACCGGCTAAATAATCCCCATGAATGAATGTACCTTAGTTATAGATTGCATAGGCAAAGCTAGGGGACCTAATGCCCAGGGTTGCAAGCTCTTGCCCTCGTGGAATGCTCATCCAAATAGTCAATTGCAAGACCCATCACGGGTCTAGTTAACATATCGGATTTCTCAGTTATATCAGTTATATCCCCATATGTTCGGTTCGATGAATTTCAAGTCCAAAATTTATTGGTGTTCTCCCCATTTGCATAGCTTAAATAGCTTCAATGATCCCGTAGAATGCATAGAACTGGGATGATCCTTGACCTCAGCCAGCGTTTCAAGGTGCGGTATTTGCCCTTGCTGAACCTGGTGGAGGCTTGGGAATCCCTAGCAATCAAACTTAACAAGTCGAGTCCCCAATTTTTGATAGTTAAGTTCCCTCTGTTGCTGGTAGATCCAAATTGTTGTTGCTTTGTTTCCATGAGTATATCCAGCAGGGGAACCATCAACAAAGTTAGGAGCTATGGAGCTGTGTGGATCTCACTAGTGGATGTGATCTATGGTGTTGAGACTGGCTAGTAAACCCCATGTTAAATGAGGTTTAAATGGGTTAAATGATCACATTCACCCAAATGGAACGCTATCGTGGTTTGACCCCTGAAACATCGTTTAAGGTGGACTTTTCAACCAAGATTGAGGATAGACAAATCATTGATCCTTGAATGTTCACCAGAAATCAAGGGGACTGAATCAGCAAAGAGGGACCAGAAGCCATGAGTCCGAAGGGACTTCACCTAATTGGAGCTTCTCGAACTGACCAGCATATGAATTCCCTGACAACTTGCATTGGGTAAATGGGTTTGGCTTAGAATTACTCGCCTCCCAAATTGCCTGCGTGTAGATATACAAGATGACAAGAGTTGTGCGATTTGTGGGTTCATTTGCTCCCCACTTCGGAGCCACGGTCAAACGGTTAGTTGATGGCGCCCTTGTGCCACTCAAAGTGGTGATTTGTTACAGCTAGAAGCCCTCACTTACGAACCATTTGCCGTCTCCCAGGGTTGTCAAAATGGGGTATTGCCTCCCCAAGAATATCTCCAGAAGTGGCACGTTGCAGGGCTGTTCGGTTGAGATCAACACGCTTTCAGAGCTACTCGTAGGGTCTGTTGGTTGCCAATGGGATGGCTGAACCAGTCCCAGAATGATTTTCTCACCAAAATGTAGCAGGACCCCGATTTCTGGATGGCCAAGACCGATAGTTTCCTCTAAATTGCCCAACTAATCCATGGAAGGCACCGATTTCATTGAGTTTGATTAGATTTACATTTCCGCTGACTTCAATGTTAAAAAATGTTTGAATTCATTCACTTGTAATCCCATCCCTGCAATATGAAAATGCCACCAACATGAACTCATGACGAAATCTGTTGGATCCATTCATTCTTGGGGCCTATATGAATAAACAATGTGATAGTTTAGGGGGGATGGCATTGTATTCATTTTTTTCGGGGTACGTGATAAATCCCCCTTAGATGCAAATTTTGACCGGCAAAATCACCATTGATTTCCTGATGAATTTAGGGGTAAATCGCCGTCAAGTCCATTTTGTTGAGGTAGATCCAGATGGAATCCCCTTGGAATCCTCGTATCATCCCCACTCTATCACCCTCAACCCCCAGTAAAATCACCATCAATCATGCTTCGTCATCATTTTCTCTACAAATCATTTGGGGGGGAAGGGAATACCCCATTCCCGCGTTGTAGGAGTTGATCGAGCAAGTGGTCTTCGTGGGAAACATCACGCAATTCAGCGACGCACAAGCCAAAGAGGTGGCACCTGGCGGTTCCAGCCCAAGGGTGGGCACAGTCGAAGCACAGGGAATGTTTGAATCAAAAGAGGGATTTACATCAGTTTATAGGAAGAATGGATGATTATATCATTGATATCATATTATATCTATTTGAAGAATGGATGATTAATAGGAAGATGATGATTATCCACCGTCAATCATCATTTTCCCGCTTGGCATGAGAGTTTTGGTATATCCTCTTCTTAGTGGTCGCTGAAGGGGATGTAGTGGAGCCGCCGACAGGGTTTGAAGAGGGGGAGGGCCTACCCTACCAGGGCGGATGCGATAACCGAAGAGTAACGGCCAATCTTGAACATGAATCTAGCTGGGGGACATGAATCCAATCCTAACCATGAATGGCATTCGAGAAAATCTAGCCCGAGCCTGGACAGATTTGAAGCATTCCTCTTGTTTCTGGCCTTGTGTAATATTGGGCCCCATTGTTTTCCTTACTTGGTGGTCCGGTGCTTCATGGAGAAGTTAAATGTAGATAACAATCTATTTGCAACCCATGAAGACCTATTGTAACCAAGGCATGTTTTGTAAGTTCCATAGCTGTAGTTTTTGTTCTTGCAAGATACTTAGTCTTAGTCATGCACGTGCAAAGTCATAAAGATTATTTGTACTCAAATGGTCATTTTGCAGTCCAAGGGGTTTGTAAATAAGTTAAGGAACTTCGCTATTCGCAAGTTAATCTTCCCCACCTGCCAGAGGCTCTAGATTCTTCTGCTCCTCCTTTTCTCCTCTTCCTGCCCCTCCTTTGCCTCCTGGACTCAAGACTTCTGAGCTACTTCTCTACTTCAGGAACATGCCAACTGGACTCAAGACCTTGTGGAAAACCATCCGTAAGTCGGAGTTTCTCTACGAAACTTCCTTTGATACATCCCATATTGTTTGCCTTTTTTTTCTGGGTTGGCCCGACTCCAGGTGCTGCGGTTGATCCAAGAAATCCGAACGGAGCAGGCCGTGTTCCGGGAGGCGTTGGCAAGGGTTGCTGCGAAAAACTGGGCAGAAAAACTGGTGATTTTATGGGCTGCTTTTTTTTCAAATTGTCGGGGTAGACAATTTATGTTTTCAGGTGGTCTTGAATGGTTTTAGCTGGATTGAGATGAATTTTGATTTGGATTCAATGCGAAATCAATGGGATTGGGCGGGGGATTTTGTGGGAATCTAAGGGCAATCTGGGATTCCATGGGGATTCAATGGAGATGTGTTGGGAGACGTGTATATTATGCATATATTTAAATATACACATATTCAAATATATGTATATATATATACATATATGTATTTTAACAGACATATATTTATATATACATATAATTACACATATGTATATATGCATATATATATATATATACATATTTATATTTTTATTTACGTATATGTATAGACATATTCTTATCTATACACACACGTGATCAAATGTGCATATATATATATATATATATATATATATATATTGAAATATGGATATATATGTATATATATATATATCCATATTTGTATGTTTCCATATTTTGATATATATACAGAGAAACATATTTTTTTGATTTCCGTAGCCATTTTGGCTCAAGAGTGAGTGGAAGTGAAGGCCAAATCCCCACGACCCTACTTCCAGCTCCAAAGTCTGGACCCAGAGAAGATGATCTACGGCGCTTCAAAGGCCAAGCCCGCATCGAAGCCACCAGCCTCGCCCGCACCGAAGGGGAAGGCGCCCTCGCTGTCAAAGACAACTGGCTCACCTGTCGCATCGACCACAGGCGAAGCAGACGCCTTCGGCTCTCTGAAGGGCGTGCTAGAGGCACTCAGCGGGCATTATGCCCGGGTAGCTCAGACATCACTGGAGGATGCCCTCGCAACGCCATGGCAGTGGACGCCGAGTCTGGGTGAAGTCCGCGCCGTGCTTTTGAAAAGCGGGTCAACCAACATTCCGATTGATGTTCGACCAGCATTCCAGAAGGCTGCTATCAAGGATAGGATGTCGTACGACAAAGATACAATCGTCAGTTGCATCAATGATTGTAAGGATGTCTCTCCACGGCTGCTTGAATCATTTTCTCTCATGCAAGTGTCCATGCCGCAAGGTCCTAGATTGCACAGAGAATGTAAAACATCACCTCACACAGATGAGCAAGATGATTTAATGCAAGCTTTTCGGGATGGCCATGCACAACCTCAGCAGCATCTGGAAAGCAGTGAAGAGGCTGATATGAGCCAAAATTCTGAAGGCTATGACCCTAGCATCGCATCTGAAGAAGTGGGCCCAGGACCTCCATCTGATGAAGAGGGAAGACAAGATGTCTATCTTTATCATTTAGCAGATCCACCCATCCGAGCGATGTTGATCTGGACTGATTACCAGTTGATGATCGATGAGATTGGTCGACATTTTCAAGTTCAGCAAGGTATGGTCGTTGATGCCTTTGAAATTTCGGTTCCTTTGCCGGACTTACCTGAAGGTGCTGCTGCAGCAGTAGTGCAGTTACTCCCTGATCTGCCAGTCGGACCTCCAATGTGTCTTCCGATTTTTGACATCGAAACACACGGACATCGTATAGAGAGGCACTTTAAGACTGGACCAGCAGTTGAGAGGTTTGTTCTGCCTACGCCACGTCGGATTTCTCGTCATGGCCTGCTGGTGCTTTTAAACCTTGACCAATATTGTGAATTTGAAGGTGGCAGATGCATTGTTTACCTCAATCAGATTAGGTGGCCTGACACAGACTTAGGACTTCGTGAGATCTCCTCAGGAGATTATTTGCGTGTTGCTGTCCCACCGTCAGAGCATTATGCATGTGAAACGGCCAACATGATTGAGTTTCTCCAAGCTGGTTTATCACATGATGAAATCCTCAGTCACCTCCACCTAGAGGGTGTTCAAGAGGGCTTTTCTCCGGAGATGTTGGATGACAATGAAATTAGAGAACTGAGAACACCCAATCTTGTGGGAGAGGCAAATGTTGAGGATGATGCGTTGCAAGCAATGCAAGTCTCAATGTACGTGCAGAATAGTGTTGAAAAAGAACCTACTGCCGGCCTTGATATGCCCCCCAGCCCACATGAAGCAGAGTGTACAGTTTTTCAGTTTCGTGCATCGGCAAGAGAATTTCGCCCGGGAGAACAGGAACACCACCAAATGGATGAGACCACTCAAATCTTACATGTGCATTGGCACAGCATGGCTTTTGCGTGGGAACAAGAGGCACCCGCAGCCCATTTCCTTGTTTGGTATTTGGCACCTGGAAATGACAGGAGGCAATGTTTGTATGGCAGACGAGTCGCCCTGTCAGAAGACTTCTGGAATTGGAGCAATTATCTCAAAGCAGTTTGGATGAATGAATTGCTGCCAGTTGTCGATTGTGATGTCGTGCCAGTGGATCCACGACCGACTCATCTCGAACCAGGTATTGCGGGGCATGTTCTCTTGATTCAAATGCCGCAGATGGAAACAGCTTGTGTATTGATCTCGGTCTTTGATCATGCAATTAATGCCGGCCATCCATTCAAGCAAGCCCATGTGATCCCGGAGCGTGCGCAAGCTCATGATATCATTCGTGCCGTAGGTTATGAATGGGACTGTGCACAGATGGCCCGCTGTGTTGTTGTTCTCAGAGGTCATACCTTGAGACCTGATGAAATTGTTCTTAGCACGGATGGAGATGCATTTGACGTTCTGATCACAAGACATGTCTTGCCAGTCCAATGGGTTGCGCCATTTAGGCCCCAACGACCAGGAACTGAAGGATTGAACCTTTTACAAACTGATGTTGCTCTCATGCCTAAAAGGTTAGGCCGAGAAATTGAAGAAAGTCTCACTGATGAATTCCTCAGAGCCGTTCGAGCTGCAGAGGCCGTGAATGATCAGATTCCAACAGTTGTTGAACCTGATACGATCGAAGCGCAGACTGAATTTGTTCAGGAACTCTGGGAATATTGGCAAGATCAGACAACACGTTCAGAAGACTTTCGAGAGCCTACAGTGAGAGTGGAAACATGGTTTGTTGATCATATTCTGAATGACCGTTGCTATCATCCTAGGATTGTTGTATTGTCCAGTGATTTCAGATCTTGGGAAGCTTCACTCATTGCAGCATGGAGTGATCGAGCTGTGATTGGGCAAGAGACTTCCTTTGCACTGGTTTATCCAACTCCTGAGGACATGGCAAGTGGAGCAATCATTCAGGTTGTCATGGTACAACATGTGTCAGCTGAACGTAGATCAATTGTATTGTCGGTGTATGACACTGACCCTGAGGTTGACCCTATTCGAACGTTTTGTATCACTTTGGACGGTCAAATCAGTTTGGATGTATTGTTGGAGATTCTCCGCTTGGCTGACGATTGCCCTCCACGAGCAGGCGCCAACGAATGTTTCCTTTGGTTTGGCACCATTCCGATTCATGCACATAGAGTCATCCATCTGAGAACTGGCAATGCATTGAGGTTAGTAGTGCGAAGAGGTTTGCCAATTGACATTCCCACACTGCTTGCAATGCCAGACAATAGACTACGTGCTGAATTACAGAATGCAATTGGAGGACATGTCTTTAGAAGACCTGATGGTCCTGCCTTTATGCGTAATGTGTCTGCTAGTTCTGCAGCCCTGCCCGTCCAAGTTGACAACTTGAGAGTCCAAGTCGACACCAGGGGTAGTTCTTGGAATGATGCTCAGCCAAGTTGGTTAGTGTCTCTTCAGACCATTTTCCAAAACAATGCTCTTGTGGAAGCTCAAGAGGAAGGTCCTGTGATGTATGTTTTAGTTTGGTTCCTCCATGGCACCTCTCTACAGAGATGTTCAGAACCCAGAGTAGTGCGACTGCAGGGTCTACCCTTTGAATGGAGGACAGAACTTGTGTTTGCGTGGAGAGACTCACTACGAAGAGGGGAACCGATTGACTTTCACATAGTCCACCCGGATCCTCCCAAAGCGCAGTGGCAATCACACGTTGCACACGTTTTGATGACACAAGACATCGTGCCTGGACAAGCTGCTGTTCTTTTGTCAGCTGTCATTCAGGAAACAAGTGAAGCCTTCATGGATCATGTTGCATGTTTACTCCCATCAAATGTCCCCCTGCTTGATTTGCATACGGCTATTGTCCCGAGAGTCTTCCGTCAACGACCTACTAGAGCCAGACGAGGTAGCCAAATTCTACCCGTAGGTTTTGAAGTGACGCTACAGACTGGGGAAAGTATCGTGTTTGAAATTCTTGCAGGAGGCAATCAAGATGAGAATGATTTAGATTCATCAGGGGTTAGTTTGCTTCAACGACATGCACAATTGCATCAAACCAGCGAGGCATCATTGAATCATGAGGCACCAACCATGACATCAGTGCCGGATACGCGTATCGATTTGCATCCGGCTATTTCAACATTTGAGTGGCTTGATTCACATTTCACATTGGTCTCCTTTGTTTGCCCTGAACCGATTTGTCTGCACCCTGCTAGTCAGGCTTGGCTAGAATTGCCAATCTGGGACTTCACCCAAGAGGCTCATGAAATGCGAGTGTACTTCGACGGATCATTCCTGCCTTCTTCCAAGACATCTGGAATGGCCTTTGATGTGTTCATTTGTAGCTTTGGTAGGTGGTATAATGCTGGGTTCCTGTCAGCTACCCTGCCTGATGCAGATTCCTATACCGCCGAATTGTATGCTGCAATTGCAACCGTCAAAGTGACCTATGATTTCTTGAAAATCCTAGCCACCGTTCAAGTTGCAGCGCCTGAAGTCTGGATTGGATATGACTCTTTGACAGTAGGGAATCAGCTCTTTGGGAGATGGAAATGTCGACAACACCCTGTTCTGGGAAAATGTCTGCGAATGCTTACTGAACTTTGTGAGACCCGATTCCAGTGTCATTGTCAAGGTTGGCACATCCCGAGTCACAGAGGAGAACCTGGTAATGAACTCGTCGATGCGTTGGCCAATGCAGCTGCTGCTGGGTTTGCTACCCATGATCTTTCACATTTCTTTCATGTGATTACACAGAAGGATTTCGTGATGGCAGGCGAATGGATGTGGATTTTGTTTGCAACTGAGTATGCGGATAAATGGGACTCCCACCATATTGTCTTGCCTGGCAAGCCTACCACAGTGCCCGATCTTGTTTTGGTGCCAGAACAGACTTCAAAGATCCCTGTTGATTGTGCCTTTCGGCGTGGTACTGTGACTCTGCGATTGGCAACGGCTAATGTGCTTACTTTGAAAGGGATGACCGATAATGGATGTGGCCCCGTTTCTGGCCCTACACGACAAACCACCTTGCTGCAGCAATTTCATGAGGATGGTGTTTGCATCTTTGCTATGCAGGAGACAAGATTGAAGAGGCAGCACTCTGCTGTAGACAACCGCTACCTGCTTTTCTCCAGCTCGGCTACGAATTCTGGTCATTTTGGAATCATCGTAGGGTTTAGTTTGAAGCACGCACATGGTCGATTCATGGATGCAGATGGAAGATCAACTGACGTTTTCTTTCGCACTGAACACTTTGCAATTCTTCACTCAGACCCTCGAGTCTTGCTGTTGAGAGTTCGAACACCCATTCTCAAGTGCATTGTGATTGCAGCTCATGCTCCCCACACTGGGGCTGGTGAGCAAGAAATTGAAAGCTGGTGGCAAGAAGTCACCAGTGCGATTCCTGGACAATATGACAAATGGGACAGATTACTTTTAGCTGATGCTAATGCCCGAATTGGGACGTTCCCATCCCAACATGTAGGCACTTGGCAAGCTGAAGAAGACTCGCCCAAATCTGATTATTTCCTGGATTTCCTTCAGAAGCAAGCTCTGTGGTTGCCCTCTACCTTTGAGGAGTATCAACAGGGAGAAGGTGGCACTTGGTGCCATCCTAGCGGCAAATGGCTGCGAAATGACTACATTGGAATCCCTTTGGCATGGCAACCTTGTACGCTTAAAGCTTTTGTCAATGAGAATATTGATGTGTCTACAGTGAAGGAGGACCATGCTGTTGCTACGGTGGAACTGATGATGGATGCGTTGGTTCAACCTCCAGAGCAAAGAAGGTATGTTGTCAAACGTAGGGAATTTGATTTGGACGCCTTGGATGAATCGAAACTGGACGCACCTTTTCAAGTTGACTGGAACGTTGACGTACATACACATGCTGACTGTTTACAAAATTTCCTGCTCACATGTATACCTGCCCAAAGGCGCATGGCCAAGCCACTCAAGCAAACCATGTCGCCACAGACATGGACCCTGGTGCTGGAGAAGCGTTTCTGGAGGAATCAACTCTGGGAAGCCAATTCTGCTGCTAGTAGGCTATGGTTGCGGGTTTGTTTTGCCTCCTGGAGACGACCCATGGAGCGTATCCCAGAAGCCGAGCTTAGCGGGCTTGTCAAGCAGCATGATTTTCTTTGCGCCACGGCATATGGACGTTTCCGCCAGTTAGGCAGGTTGGTGGTACAGGCCTCACGTAGGGACGATGTTTCGTTTTTCACCCACCTGGCGACCCAAGCCGGTGAGTTGCTTGCCCCTCAGCAAGCTCGAGGATTTTGGAATGTCATTCGTAGATCGCTTCCAAAGATGCGTGCTCGCAGACAAGCTCCTAATCCTTTTCAGTTGGAACATCTCGAGGAGCAGTGGCATCCATACTTCCAGGAACTTGAGGTTGGTAGTGCAGTGGAACCCGAACAATTGCTGCGTGAATGCCATGATTTCCAGATGCACCAAATCGTAGATGATTCCGTTTGTCCACTCTCTGTGCTACCATCACGTTCTCAGATTGCTGATGCATTCAGAGACACACAGGCACATCGGGCCACAGGATTAGACCCAATGCCCTCAGGTCTCTTCCACCGATTTCCCGTGCAGCTGGCCAAACTGTGTATGGATTTGTTTGTCAAGATCTTCCTTTGGCAAATGGAACCTATTCAAGGGAAAGGTGGCATTTTAGCGGTGATTCCCAAGAAGAATGACATGTCTCGTGCATCCCACTTTCGTGGAATCATGTTGCTCCCGTCCATTTTCAAGCGCTTGCATGCCATCCTCCGTACCCAGCTTGTTAGCATCATTGCACCCCTCAAACCAGCTGGACAGATTGGAGGGTTCCATGGACAACAAGTACAGTTTGGATCTATGACGCTGCAATGTGTCAGCCGAATTGCGAAAAAGCGAAGACTGAGCATGGGGGTTGTTTTCGTAGATCTTGCAAATGCATTTCATAGGCTGATCCGAGAATTGGTTTGCGGGATTGCCAGAAATGATGATGTCGACACCCTCCTGAGTGCCCTTTCTGAGCCTAGCAGCATTGGTGTGCAGAAGTGGCTGGAGTTTCCATGCCTACTTCAAAGGTTGGGTGCTCCATCTCGGTTGATCCGATTGCTCAGGGATGTACATACACATACCTGGCATGTTTTTGCAGCACATCCGGGTCTCACCAGGACTAGGCGTGGGACTAGACCTGGGAGCCCTTTAGCCGATATTGTTTTCCATGTGATCATGCTGGATGTCACGATTGAGTTGAACACTTGGATGCGGGAACAGACAGCTTTGCAGGATATCCTTCGAGATCTGAATATTGCTGTTGAAGCCATAGTCTGGAGTGATGATTTGGCGATTCCTTGGCTGTCTGTATCAGCTGATGGCCTCATCCCGGACATTGAACGCATGATGCAACAAATCTATAAAGTCTTCACTCGCAGAGGATTTGATTTGAACATGCAGAAAGGGAAAACAGCGGCAGTCCTCACTTTTCGAGGGAATGGAGCCCCTGCATTGCGCCGGAAGTATCAGCTTGTGTCCCCTAGTGGCATGATGTGTCAACTTGCAGTTGATAAATCTGCATGGCTGCATTTCTGTCCGTCCTATAAACATCTAGGAACTTTTCTGGCTGTTGATGGTGGATTCCAAACAGAACTTGCCAGCCGCATCGGCCAAGCTAAGTCTGCTTTCTCAGCCCTTGCCAAACCCGTCCTGGGCAATCGTCACATTCCTGTTCATGTGAGGCTTAGACTTTTCCATGCATTAGTGGGCACCAAATTATTCTTTGGACTCGGATCTTGGCCTTCTCCAGCCGGCAAATCCTTGTCTACACTGAATGCCTTTTTGGTCCAATGTCTTCGCAAGATCTTGGGTTTGTCCCATTATGATGGAAGTATTCACACTACAGATGCTCAGGTGTTTGCTCAAGCTCGTTGTTTAGATGCCAGAGGCCGTATTGCTTGGGATCGCCTGTTGTTAGCGCAAAAACTCTTTCAACATGGGCCGGCGTTTGTACATCACTTGTTGCATCGTGAATTTGAAATTGGTGCAGGGTCTTGGCTGCATGGAGTTTTCGCTGACCTAGCCTGGCTGCATCAACTGGACCCTGTGTCAGTGCCTTTCCATTGGACACAGGATCTTACTGAAGCAATTGACCATTGGCAGGCAGGTGCAGTTGGTTGGAAGGCCTTGCTGCGTCGTCTAGGGAAGCGCCATGTTCAACAAGAGGCAATGATGGCGGAAGTGTCTGCATGGCACCGAAAAATATTCCATGTTTTGACACGTGCTGGAGGTTCATTTTCACCGTCCCCATTTGCGAAGCAGTTGGACACCAATCTTGCAGATCATCAGTGTTTTTGTGGCCGGGCATTTACCTCTGCAGTGGGTTTAGCCACCCACCAAAGGAAACAGCATAACATGATGTCTCCGGAACATGAAATGCTGAATGGTGCCACATGTCCGGCGTGCTTACGCCACTTTTGGTCCACCCAACGGCTTCAGCAGCATTTGTCATATGTTTCGAGGCGGACTGGTCGTAACGATTGCTTCCAGATCTTGAAAAATGCAGGATACCAAGCAGACTACGCCAGAGTGTGTATGCCTAAAGACTTTGTCGGACTGGACCGAGTCAATTGGGTTGAGGTGGAAGGGCCTCGACCATTGTTTCCGGACCAGCGTGTCTCAGCCATAGTCAGATGTGAGGAGGAACTGGCGCAGATTGCGCTTGACCTGAAAGTTCAACCTCTCCCAGACAATGCTGACCAGATGCAGAAAGAGTTGTTTGATGATTGGACACAACAGACAAGTTTATGGTTTGAATCATTTAGTGCCCAAGGGTTCGATGCAGAGATGGTCCATGACCTTGAGGATCGCTGGGTTGCCACTATGTGTGCAGTTGATGCCAAGTTTGATCTTTGGCTCGAGTGGTGCTTTCGGAAATGGGGCCAGGATGATCTTCCGGAAGTTATTTCTGAATTTGCAGATGGTGAAGCAGAACATCTTGTTGACGAGGCCTTTGCAGAGTTGGTTGCTAAGCTGCCTTCAGACGCTTCATATGGCCGGCAAACATTTCTGCGGTCGCGTATTCAGATGCTTTTAGAACAAGATCCAGTGGCCCCACATCGTTCAGTGAAGCTCTCGGCAGCCTCGCGATGCAGAGTACCTGCATTACAAGATGTGCCCATGAGCTATGAGCAGCAAGCGACATGGCATGATCAACTGCGAAAGGTTGCCTGGGTCACCATACCCTCGGATCAACCTATTCCTCGACTTCTTCGTGGTCAAGGATGTCATTTTCTCATCGTACATCTCTTTAGCGGACGTAGGAGATTTCAGGACATTCATTGGTGGATTGCGAACTGGGCGGAGAGAAGAGGCGTGTCAGTTACTATTCTGTCGATGGACACGGCAGTTTCAATGGAATGCGGTAACCTGCAGGTTCAAGCTACATCCTGGAAGAAACTGACGGCTCTTTATGAAGCTGGTGTGGTTTCGGCCACCTTGGCCGGAGCCCCATGCGAAACGTTCTCTGCTGCGAGACACCTTGATCCTCCTGAGTTTGCCGCGCACTTGCGTTGGCCTCGCCCGCTTCGATCAGCGGCAAGACTCTTTGGACTCCCCCAGCTCACTATGAAAGAGTTGAGACAATGTCAACAGGGTACAGCATTTTCACTTCAAACGTTGTGGACTGCGGCCATGCACATTGCTCATGGGGGTCTGTTCTTGAGCGAGCACCCAGCCTGCCCTGAGGATGTTGATAAAGCAAGCATTTGGCGTTCCGCCTTGGTTCAGCTTTTCTTGGGTTTGCCAGATTGCTCATTGCATACAGTGCCTCAATGGAGGTGGGGGAGCGCTACGCCCAAGCCGACAGGGCTGTTCAGCATCCGCATCCCGACATTGCTCCGGTCGCTATATGCTTGTGCAGATCCTAATATTCCATATCCGACATTAGTTGCTCAGGGAGTTGACGAAGTGGGACATTTTCGTACTTCGAGGTGCAAGGAGTATCCAAGTCTCTTCTGTCGCGCCCTGGCGACTTCTATCACCGATAGATTCGATCATGCTATGCGTTTTGGCAGCCTGTCAGACTGTACAGTGTCCAATACTGACCTGCACCAATGGGTGCATGATGCTGCCATCGAAAGTGCACAGATCCACGATTTCACATCGTTTCGTCCCGATTTTCAGGGTCGTTAGTTGTGTCATCGATAGCATGTTTCGTTTTTAGTCTTTTGTACCCTCTAATTCGAGAGTGCTGCAAGTCGCAGCAAGGGCCTGGACCCTTTGACGCGTGTGAAAGTGAAAAAAGTGAAAGTAAATACATATATATATATATATATGGACATACATATACACAATATTTATATACACCTACAAATAAACAAACATATGTGTATATATATATATATATAGATCGGGATATGTCGCGATATAATCGGACATATGATATGGGTTTGTTTGAAAAATTGGGGATAGACTCCCTTTTTATGGCCGTGCCATGGGGAACTCCTCCTTGGATCTCTAAGGGCAGCCTACTTCTGGACAGACAAAACAGGCAGGTTGTGCACCAAACCATGGGAAACACCATGAGATTGCAGGGTTGCTAAGTGATTGCTGCATGGGGGGTTGAATAATTAGGTGATTTTACACCCTTTCTCTCCTAACAACTCCCACTGGTATCTGGGGTGTGGGAGCAGTCCAGGTTGGTCAGCTAAGTATGAACTGGAAAGATGGGGAGTTCAAGTATGAAAACAAGATCACTAGTTTTATGCCTGCGATTATTGGTTGGCTGTGCCACCCCCATTAAAAGTAAAATTCCCATCAACATGAAAAATCCCCATGGTATCCCCATTGGCTATTCATTCCCAATACCATCGGTAATCAAACGTGGCAAGGGAAGATTGGATATTTATACATGATTTTGCCATTTTAACCTTCCATTTATAGGGGATTTTCCATTGCCACCTTTGATTCCCGGAGGGCACATCCATGAATATTCTATTACCATCCCACTATTATCTCTATAGAAAACCATTTACAACCATATTAAACATTTTTATATTATGTTTTTGTTCCCATTTCAATTTCACCATGTATTGAAGGTAAATTTATTATGCTATTTATTATCCATCTATTGGTTTTTGGGGATAAACCTACTATTACTAAACTATACCCATTGGATGGGTGGCTGTTGGACCTTCACCACTTCTCCCGCAAACCAGGCCTTCTTCCAACAGCGAAGCAAGTGTTTTGAGTCGGTGAAGAGCCTCGGAAAATTTGGGTTGTAAGCAACAGAAAATCACTATCCAAATTGGTGATTTAACTACCAAAAATGGTGAAATGGTGATTTTCCATGACTAATTAGGATTTTTCCAGCAAACCATGGGAATTTAAGCGACACAAATAGTGATCTACCAATCTATCATTGGAATTGAATCAGCAAAGATGAGGGATTTAACCAGCCAAACGTGGGGTTTTGCCCTTTGGCAATCATAGCCATTCACAGCCATGCCCCATTTGTGCATGATTTACACATTAAACATGGTCATTTCCGAGGCTATGTTAGATTTCCAGAGGGTAACCAATCGAAATTGTGTCGTAAAGAACAAGAAAATGGGGGGGATCAGCCAACAAACATGGGGATATTGGTGATATCACCAGTCAAAAACTGGGAAACTAGTTGGGGTAAATCAACAAACCACATGATTCATTGGTTGGCGAATCCTGGCGAGCAGGGTGTTGGATGGTAGCTGGGAAATGGAAGTATAGTTGCTGGTCTATGATGTGTTCAAGCACGTAAAAGTGGGTGTGTTTGAAGATGGTGTAGACCCCCCCCATTTCTAGCTAATTTTTAATGGGATAGTGATGATCAACCAGTGGATAAAACAGGGAACCTCATTTTCAGACAACCCCCTTCTGATTCTAAGAGATCATTGGAAGTTCATTGGACATAACATATTCAAATCATATATCCCCAAGGACATTTATTCAAAGTATTCCCACCATATTCCCATCATGAGAAATCGGACCTATACTGGCTAATGTAGTGGGGATTATGCCCATGGTAGGGAAACCTATCAACCAACTAGGAAAACGGGGCAATTTTTTGAATGGCTCCAGTGGTGGGACGGAGAAGTTGCATAGGTCGCGGATGCCCAGGGAGAACGAGATCGCCAGCATCATTCAGGAGTTGGAGGTGGTGCACACTGTGGCCTGTCATATGTTGCTTGGCGTTTCCACCGGGCCGGTGGACCTGGATGAAGCTCGTGGTGACCTGGTGGTTAATAGATGTAATGTATACTAGATAATAGATATGAGATAAGAACACATGATGATGATGATGATGATGATGATGATGATGATGATGATGATGATGATGATGATGATGATGATGATGATGATGATGATGATGATGATGGACTTTGGATCATTGTAATCCAGTATGGGTAGCTACCCAGTGGGATTATTGCAATACAACACGTGGTCTATTAAGTGAGCTGAACCAACGGAGATTGAATCTAACATTCTTTAACCTTTTTTTGGGTGAGCTGGTTGAATTGGGAGGATTCGTGACTGGAATCGGTATCAACCAACCAGTAGAAGAGGGCTTCCCTATCATTTCTCAATGCATCTACAACAATGGGCCCTGCTCCCAATTGCCTGAGGGCATTCTCACTTGGATTGGATGAGAGAATTCTTGGTTTGGTGAAAACCCGCACCATTGTTCAGCAATAATCCTTTGGCAGTTGTTTTGGGTGAAGTACGTAGTCGTTTTTTGGCGGCGGCCTTTCCTGCTTCCATGTTGTGTGTACTGAGATGATTTGCCCAATTAGTCTACCCGTATGGTGCAGTAGTGGTTCCCAAAGCCACAGAGTCTTTTTTTCCATTCGCAGAGAATACCGCCTTTGCGGCTGATTTGTCGGAGCAGGATGATGGTCATCAATGGCTTTGTCCGCTATGCGTCCCGGCGCATGATTGCGCTTATTTTGGACGGTGGGCGGTTGGGTACGCAGCAGCATTGAGTGAAAGCGCAAACATCAAAGGCATGAGACATCAAAAGCATCTACTTGGTCCTTCGGGAGTGCTTTTGAGACTTTGGATCATTTTGGCTCGTTGGGTGCACAAGTTTGGGAGGCTCCCTTGAATTCACTGCTTGGTTTGGCAGGTCACTTCCCATTTTTACAGCTATGCATCCCCGGGTACGGGTCAATACCAACTAGTTAATCCGAAAATGGTGTGTTTTCACATCCCAACGGCTTGACCAACATTGACCAACCTTCATGGCATGGTAGATGTTCCCCTTTTCAAGAAATCTCAATGTCACCACGTCTTGTGGAGGCGATCCCCATATTCGTTTGCAATGGTTGGATGATTGAAACTTCACTTTACCACCTTTGTTCTGTTCCAGTTTTGGGATGCAGTTTTGTTCAGAGCAAATCACGAAAATAGGGTGTACCCATTTCATCCCAATTCCATTGGTGGATGGCCGTGTCCTGGGGGTGACCCAACCTTCGAGGCAGAGAAGACGATGGAAGAGAGCAACAAGGTGATAGCGGGAGTCGTCCAAGTCGTCCTAAGTGTGTTTTTCGGTCACCACAGATGGTGGGCTTAGAATCCCCCAACTGTGACACAGCCACCAGGCGAGCTATCTCTGTGACATGGAGGGCTTTGGCTTTCGGGACCTCTTCAAAGGAGTAACGAACCCTGGACGCAACACTCAGCTGCGGGGTGACTGGAGGGTGGCTAGCAATGGTTTTTTCTCTGACGAACTTATGGGAACGGAACACAAATTAAAAGATTAAAACGTTGAATGATGGATATGCCATCAACTGATAACACATGTTTTTTTGTCCAAAAACCAATGTTTTTTATCCAAAAATTGATGGGCATAACTTGGGGAGCCTTAGTGACGCACTGGCGTTTATCTACCGGAAACAGAGGCCGGCCGTGTCAACTTAGGGCCTTAGGGGCTGATAAGTGGGAAAGGTGGGGGGGGGGGTACAACTTACAACCAAAAGAGGTGAGTGATGAGTCATGTTAACCTGCACATATTGGATCTTGTTACCATGATCAGAGGGACTTACCGCCAGCTGGATGAGTAGGATGATTAGAAGCTGGATCTACAATGTATGCTTGGGATAAAAGCAATCCGTGCTTGGAAAAACGCTCTGCTACGTAGATTTTCCATGCACAAAAGGCCGAAGCTCTGTGTTTGTTGAGTTTGAACAGGACAGGAAGCACTGTTAACGTTCTTGTTAGGCAGACCTTGGTTGAGAAGTTTGATTATTTTCATTCCGTTTTACTTTTTTGGCACTTGAGGGGTATATACCATGCATTGGTCATGACATTTGTAGATGTCTGATTTTGGAGTTGACAGAAACTCCCAAGTATTGATATTATTCTGCTGAATATCATCAGGACTTGCAGATAGCCCACCGTTATTGTATCTACTCAACAATGGCACGTATTGCATTGTGAGCTTCTTGATTCCAGTATATTCGTATATCCGTGCATCCTGCCTACATTATTCTATTTTGCTGATGAGGATTTTTTGCCAACCAGGATAACTTGTTATATGGACCCAACATTTGGTGCTTATCCCTTGCTCCTTGATTTGGGTTGACATGAAGTTGGCAGGGCAATTCACCAACCTGGCAGTCACTGTCAAAGACCGAGTCTTCATGGGTTCAGGCTTCCCCCTGCTGACCCATACCCATTTGTACCCATTTGAGCAGTGACCAACCCCCGCTGTCGATTGACAACTGCAAGGTTCAACTACCCTTTAGTCATCTAACATAGCTTTGGAAAAGATCCTGTTTGTAGCAGATGATTCACCAATAAATATGGTGGTTTTCCATCGCTATGTTACCAGAAGGTACCTGGTACCATGGAAGTTGCCGATCTCTGGAAATCCCATCTGCCACAATCAGTACCACCACAGCACTGAGGACCATCGACAATGCCACTTGCCTGGGATTTTGGGGTGCCATTGACTCGGGTTTCACTCGGATTTCACATTCCGAGCCAACCGATTAGCATCGATTAACCCATTCCGAGCCCCAAGGTCCGCTACTCCATGCGCATGATCTTTTCGGTCCTACTGGGTTTCTTCACGGGCTACAGCGGCTCAGGCGCCATAGATGTTTTAGATTGTTTTAGGGGATTTAGGGGATTCAAAACGGGTCATGGGAATGATGGGATTTACGGGGAGTTGATTCAACCTTGAAAATAAGGGTTTAGGTGGTAAATGGCGAAATGGACGCGTCTTTTAAGGGACATGACAACGCTAAAACAATTTCAACATGTTTGTCAAAGGTTAAAAAGATCATTGAATGATCATAAACAACCAAAAGATTACGTGTGGTTTGACAGTTGATGGCAAACCAAGGAACAAAACTGAGAATTTTAGGATCACTTACTCTTTTGCCTATAAAGCTTGAACAGATTCGCTGACTTAGTTCCAGGTGGGGGAAAATCGCCCCGATTCGAACGAAACGGCTATTGATTTTCCGGCATGTTGTTGGACATTTATTTGAACACAGATTTCTGCATGTGTACTACATACGTTATATAATCGTGCATATTCTTTGCATAATTGGGGGCAATGTTGCGGACTCATGGTGATGGAGGAGAGAGAGAGAGAGAGATCTACAATCCTGTTCTTGTTCAAATTCATTGTTGATACTTGCCAGTTGTCCCGAACATGGACGTGCTACTTGAACTTCAATAACAAAATGGGACACACACACACAATGAGCACCCATAGGGGAAAAACATCTACTGTTCCTTTCGTTTTGCTTGAATCAGCAAAATTTTGCTTTATGGCGTTATTGGTCTCCTTGTTTGAAATTTAGTGTTTTGAGAGGCGTGTTGTGGCAACCGAAATGATTCCGAGATATGCTTGATTTGTTACATGCACTGTTGCGTTGGTACGTTCATACCCAGAGACAAAGAGGTTGCTAGTCGACGTATGGTTGCTTAGCCTTATAAATGACTTTTCTAAAGGCCAAATGTGATTCTCTGCTGGTAATCCATAGTGAAGAGTTACAAGGGACACCATTTTATGTACCTTAAATACTGACAGTGACCAATTCCCATCATGGACTTTGTTTTGATGACATGGTACTTGGGTAGCATACCTATAGTACAACAATCAAGCAATGAAGACAAGATTTGGTTGAAGGGACATTTCACGCGAACACCCACAATTGGCTTGAAAAACCACTGCTAGCCACAATTCCTGTCAAAAAACATCCAGTGTGACAACAGGGCTTTTATCGAATATGCCCTATGTAAGTCAGTTTTTGTTTTTGTCTTTTTGTGGTGCCCACACTTGGCTGTTCTTCCTAAACTGTTCGGTTTTGTTAGGCAAAAAATGGAGGGCTGGTAACAATGGTTTAGGCACTCGGCGAAATTGAGACCCCCGATGCTTCCCATGCCGAAAATGTGGGTATATGGCAAACTCTCTCCGAAAATGGCCGGTGACCATCGCAACTTTTTTTGAAGGCTCTTGATTGTTTAGATGTGAGAATCAAGGTACAGGGGTGAAATAACCTGCATCACACCCCATACTCAAGTGGACCCGCCAATCTTTTAGGCTTTAAGGGCCAAAATGATTTTGATGCAGACCTATTTTGTGATAGACCCGGGTCTTTTGCGGCTTGAACTTCTCATTTCACCACTGAAAGAGGCAAGAATGTCCCCTACGTTGGCCTATCTTTTTCTGTTTTCTTTGGCTGGTGATACTCCAATTTTTGCCGGCGAAACTCTGTTGCATTTTCCACAAAAGACTGCTGTATGGGTTTAAAACACATAAACATTGAACAAACAGCATACCCATACAGGTATTTTTGGTTCGTTGTTCATCACAGGCATGGTGACTCCTGGGAGCCCTGTGTCTCGGCGTCGAAGGGGACGAGGGCTCACATCAACGGATGGACCGCGTAAAACTGACGGTGGAAATCGATTTTGGGTGACATGAAATGGGGGACATAATGGGGGACATTTCATGGGTTTAGATCTGGTATGAATGGAATATACCCCATTCAATATCGCAGTTCATGTAGCAGGCCACTGGGATAATGAAGCCTTGGATATTGAGTGTTATCCATTGCAAACAAATGCCGAGTGGGCGATTCAGTTCGGATAGGAACGAATGGTGTATTGAATTCCGCCGTGGGCATGCCTGGAATGTCAACCATCAACGTCCGGCACAGCTGGGGTTGTCCTTCCCATCCTCTGACATTGGAGAAGGAAAGTGAACAGGGATACCTGTTCAAGCAATTGGCAAAATATTCAGTCTGGGAGATTTGCGGGTATTCTATGATTGAACAAACTCAAATGATTTTGGACCTTACAGCCCCCCTAGAATGCTTCACAGCAAGCAGCCAAGCATGCTTAGTGGTTTAGTGATGGTTGAAGTATGTAATCAAACTACAAAGAACCAAAAGCACATGGGAGTTTTGATGACTCTTTTCAAAACATCCCTGTTTGGGATTCCAGAAATGCATGGCATTCAAAAGCAACCCAGCACTTCGAGGAGGTAATCGCAAAATTCCCCTACCTGAACCCCTGCTGTTTGATTGGCTTTCCCATCCCCAGAAGCACGTTTGAAACAGGGAAATGGAAAACATGTGGCATGATGAATGCCAATTAAATAATGCTTCCCGGATCTTCCCGGAAGGATTGAAGTTATTGCTGAACATCCTTTAGATTTGGTCATGCTTGGTTACATTATGTTATATTTATATTTGGCTGTAGAAGTTGTATATGTATCTCTTTCTGTAGAGTTGTTCCAACACGAGGGATTGCGCCTGCCACCTAAAAACGACAGGAGCAGAGCGAAACCGCAACCGTCCCTGCCCACCGCACATTTTTCTTCCAATCCTTCCCCCCACTACCTTCCCCATTTAATGGGTTGAAAGCCAGAAGCAAGTTTTCACATGGATTTGTCTGAAAGTATAGAAGACCCACATCTTGTCATGTTAGTGGGGAAAAAGATGATAATCCACCATTAAATCTGGGTTTTCCCATCATTTTTCAGACAAACCCATATGGCTCGTAGACATTGGCTCAAGTTGCTTTTGAGTTTTGCTCGCCCTTCACAACCCTTTGCGATGGCCTTCACCCCACGTGTTTTGGTGATTGCCTTGCTGGTGGCTGGAAGTGTTGCAGAGACCGTGAGTGACTGGGACAAGATGATCCGTTGGTTGATAATTCTAGCGGTTTATACTACCAACATCATCCAATTCCTTGTTATGATGTCATATGCTAAGGGATATATTGGGGATTCTCATAATCCACTATGGGGATCCCTATTGACAAGCTTTGATAATGGAACGACATGGGGGGGTGCAGGTCCCAATGTTTAAACAATACCATACATATACATATACATTTACCTTTACCTTTATCTTTACATATACATATACATATACATATACATATACATGAGATAAGATATATTTGGCATTGAGCATATGTACATATTATATACACGGGGCTGTATGTATGTATGTATGTATGGATGTATGGATGTATGGATGCATGTATGCATGTATGCATGTATGTATGTATGTATGTATGTATGTATGTATGTATGTATGTGTGTATGTGTGTATGTGTGTATGTGTGTATGTGTGTATGTGTGTATGTGTGTATG
>BGPT01001690.1:4744-27017 GCA_003297045.1 Symbiodinium sp. clade C Y103 | reverse complement strand
TGTAATGTATGTAATGTATGTAATGTATGTAATGTATGTAATGTATGTAATGTATGTAATGTATGTAATGTATGTAATGTATGTAATGTATGTATGTATATATATATATGCTAACAAACAGCATTTTATGATGTTTATATACGTGTGTATATAATATATATATAATACACATTACATGTACATGTATTCCATTCCCATGCTCGCGCATCTTGACAACAAACGGCAATCACTGGGGACGTTCGGAGGAGACAGAGGGCATCCCACGACTAATTTCAACATCCTACGACTGTTTCTTACGATACGATAACACAGCTGAACATACCCTCCAAGATGGCTTTCAATCCGGTTTGGGTTTCTTCACCTATTTTCCAGGTGTTGCCCCAAGACTTGTCGATTACAATATCCCCATCATATCCTTCACGACATATCCATCATATTTGTTCATGATATGTAATTTTCTGGTCTTACCTCCTTCACATCCCCATGGTACATCACATTTGTTCATTACTCCCTCATATTTTTGGCTGTAGCAGTATCCTCACGAAAATCAAGATGCGATATGTAAATACTCCACATGGCCTGCTAAACCAACGGCATATTTGCCGATGGTATTGTTTGACATACTCAGAATCGGTCATGTTTTTTGGGATTGGGTATATACCCGAAATATTCCAAAATGTCCCCAGGCGTATCTACATTTGTTCCCATGTTTGGTTCTAGCCGCGTCGCCAGGCGATTGCATCGAACAGCAGTGCCGCGGCTGTGGTGGTGAGCAGTGCCAGTTGTGCCGTGAGGACGTGAAGACCATCGAGGGCTGCGTGTCCGGCTGCATCGAGAGCAGCTGCAAGGGATGCGGAGGAGAGCCGGTTCGACGAGAACGGCATGGGGAATGGCACCACACTGCTGTTCATGTTTCATGGATTATTGGGACTTGCCCAACAACAATGGTGATTCAAACGGGATATGAATGGAATGCTATTTGGGGTTTCTTGAAATGAAGGATCCCCAGGTCACCATGGGTTTCAATACTAAATGGTCTAATGACTTGGATGATTTGGGGTACCGCCATTTTAGGAAATTTCCAATTTCCCCATGAACTTTCTTTAAAATCCCATTTCGATCTATGATTAAGACCCAAAAGAAATCTCATAAAGATATTGATGATTAATATTGATCATGGTTAATTTTCTATATTTAATGAGGAATTTAATGAGATTAAGGCAGTCCTATTTTCTAAGACGCCCGGAACTCCGCGGCCAGGAGAGCAGTGCCAGCTGTGCCGAGAGGACGCCAAGACCATCGAGAGCTGCTGCGGGAGCTACGAGGCCCCCATGTGCAAGGCCATTGGATGAAAAAAATGTGATTGAATGGGATATTTAATGGTGATTTGCATTGTAGCTTGCGGTCGGACATTTGATCGTGATTTTTTGGGATATTTGTGGGGATATCTGGGAATAGAACGGGGATATAAAAGGATATATAGCCAACTTAATCTGATATTAATGGGTGTGACTGAACACGGGGTATACACCAAATTACTATTCTTATTATTACTATTATCATTATTGTTACTATTATCATGATTATTGTTATTGTTATTATCAATTATCATTAATTATTATTATTACTAGTACTACTAGTAGTAGTAGTAGTAGTAGTAGTAGTAGTAGTAGTACTAGTAGTAGTAGTAGTAGCAGCAGCAGCAGCAGTAGCAGTAGCAGTAGCAGTAGCAAATTTCATTGCGAATCAAGGTGTTGATGTAATGTTTTTTCCTGCACATCAAAGAAGAACTATGAACACTTCCTTATTTGACCTTGTTTTGCGTCCGTTCCTTTTGCAGCGTGTCCTCCTCTCCGGGACCCGACCCGACAAGTGAAACGATGTTTCTTTTGACGTTTTTGTTTCTTCAAAAAATGCGCGTGCTTGATGTTTCAAAGGGCAACCTTGTTTGATGCTTTCTGAGTATATGCCTTCTTTATTTTTTTTGGGCGAAATCGTAGTTGCAGTGTGCATTGTTTTTCAGGCAGTTTCCTTTACGGCTGTCGAAGATCTGGAGGTCCAGGTTGAATAAATGATAATGGCAGCCATGTTTAACTCAATCCTGAAAAAAGGGAACTTGGGTGGGTTCCATTTTATGGCGAGTCGATTTTTTGAGGTTCCCCCACCCCCATCTAAGTGCAATGTAAATATTTGCACGCACAGAATATTGAGTGAATAGAAGATGTTAGGATGGCATTCTTCAGAGCCCACAAGTAACTTGTAATCTGGGTAAGTCAATCATGAGATTGAAGCGGTGGTTGGATGGATCATTGGATCGATGGATGACGGATTCGCATCGGCATCACCGCAGCCTCGCTATTAGTCATTCCCTGACCATTCATGACAATCCGTTGGATTTTGGGGTATTGTGGCTCCTATTTTCAGACAAACCCAATCAAGTCGAATTTTCAGACAATAAATCCTATGAATGGGGATGTACTCCAGATACCATGGATGCTTGGATATATAGCAAACAATGCGAGTTTTGTGGGCTTGTCTGAAAATGATGTATAGTTTGAAAATTGCAATTCTGTTTTTTTTTTGTTTTTTTCGAAACTTTGGTTGATCGTTTCACGATTTAACGCATCCCAGTTGGTGGATGATTAGTACGGTTTGATGGTTATACAACGGGGGTATTATGGGACAGTATATGTAACCAATGATACTACTAAGCGTTTCGGTGTCATCAAACATGGCTGGCCGGGGAGTCCCCTAACCAAACGGGTGCAAACCATCTATATGTCCGGATTTACGTAGGTGGATTGGGGGGATGTGATAAACAATCGGAATTTTTGGTATACCCTACTAGTATGGATATAGGGATGGCCCATAATCAGAAGAATAGAATTACATAGGGGTTGGGAGAATATGAAAGCAATAGAACAACGTGGATTTCGCCAATGCAGTTGCAATTCAATAGGACATAAATGTACTAATTGGTATTAATCTGGTAGGTATCTACCACTGCATTGCACACTTTACCATTTATTGGGGAAATTAGACGGTTATTTTTTGTGGATATAAGGGGATTCAATGGGATACCATATGGGATATATAGCCAACTATATGATGTTGAGTCTTTCTGCAAACAAGGTATGCCTGTATCCCCCCACATGACAATTCTTACATGCACATTGATTAACGATGACCCGGGATTTGGGCATGTGTAACTTTCAAGGATGGCGGGAAATTCCCAGCGCATCCTTCACTCTTCAGATCTTATGGGCCATCAGTAGCAACTGAAAACACCGAAGTAGAACGAACAGTAAATCAGAGTTCAAGGCAAATGGACAAACATTGTTTCAAGGAAAACTAGCTAACTAGCCAAAACAAGATCACAACCACGAACACGCAACAAAACAATAAGACGAGGTCATTGACCTGGAAAAGATTTAAACATACATTAACAATGAAACCATATGACATAGGTAATCATGATATAGGTAATACTTGAACTATTCAATTCGGCGATATATCCCCTACGAAATTTTCGATCCGTATGATATGCACCCATGTATCTTGCTATGTATTATATGTATCTATACATGTGTCTTTATGTATACAGATATTTGATGACTAGTCAATCTCCCCTTCCCGGGGTTTTGTTGGACCCCTGAGGCCAGCTCCAAGGATCCTTGCGAGGGTCTCTATGGTGCCGAAAGCTTACAGTGTGTCTGGGAGGAATCCGTGACTTGGCGGGGCATGCTTTTGCACATTGGATGATACCCTTTGGAAATCGCATAGCAATGGAAAATTTCCCATTCGGTTCGATGATTTTCCCATTAAACCTCCATTTATAGGGGATTTTTCAAGTGCCGTGTTCAATTAGGAAGGTATACGCGACATTAGCAGGACTTGCAGCAATAAATTTGGTAATTCACAAAAAAAATAGGCATTTGAGTCAGTCATCCGGAACTGACACTGTCGAATTTTAGTTGTATAGAGAAGACAGTGGTGTTTTCCAAGGAACAATGGAGGAAGTTTTTCCGTCTATGTCATGTGGTTACTCCAGAACCATGGTCCTAAATGGGGCACCAACTTATGAAAAACTGAACGATCTGAATGACTCACAGAATGGTGGATTGTCATAATTATGGCAGGTGAAATGAGTCATTTGACTTTCAAAACGATATTTTGAACCATCCTCCAAAACAGAAGTAAAGTACATCATTTTACGAAAGCATGTGATGATATGAGTCTATATACATACACGTACATTTACAAACATTTACATGTTTCTATCCAAAACATCAGGTTGATTGGGCATTGAACTCCGTTTCGCGGCAAAGTTCATCTCCCCCATGAACAGGCTACAAAGAGGATTCCAATTTTGTCTGGCCACTAAATCACCAATTTCGCACTGGAAAGAATGTATACAAGAATTTCTCGGGAGTTGAGTCAACTATGTTCAACTTCTATTTGGGCACGCCGTGCACACTTCAATGGCTGCTTGACCCCCCAAATTGGGACGTTTCTGGATCCCATGATCCCAATTTTCTGTTGCTGCATGCTGCTGCAATTCATCATGCTAAATCTACCTTTGTTACACAATAAAACCGTGGGTATCCGTTGAAAGGCTACATATTCAATTCCTGTGGCTTAATCTCTGACCATATCCAATCAGAATTGTCCTTTTGGGTGAATCACAATAACACCACAATATCACCTTAGATATATAGTATGGTGCTTACTCAAGGGGACCCTGAAAACATCACTTTATTTCAGGTCGTTGAAGATTGTACTTCGGTCTCCCCTTCTTTCATGTGAAGCCCATGAAAATCTCACTGTATCCGTTTTGGCTGGATCATCCCATCATCCTCATGGCTGCCACCGTTTTCATTAATTCTTGCTGGTCAAAACACAACTTTACCTGTTAGTTTTGGCTCCAAAATGTCCCAGCGGTGGATATGGTTTTTCGATTGCACCATGTTGGATGTGATGATGATCTATGAAATTGTAGAACTCCCATCATACCAAACTATGACACTACATGATGCCATTATGATGATGTTAAGTAATTCCATCTTATCCTGGAAATGACGCGATCATACTCCAAACTATCCAAATCTTGGATACGATAAATGTGGTAAACCCTATAATGAACAGTCCCTGTTATCAGAACCATACCCTAATGGGGTTGTTATTGGGTTTACCATACCAATACCTAGAACATGATACACACATCTTTATATATTCATACACGTACACATACACATGCACATACACATTCACGTGCACATACCATACCACACTATACCCTACCCTACCATACCATACCATACAATTGCATTGCATTGCCATTGCCTTGCCTTGCCTTCCATTCCATTCCATACACCAGCCCAATGACCCTCATGTTTGATGTTTTCACGAAGGGTCAACCAACATCCCCCCATGATCCCAAAAATAAGCGACGGGCTCCGAGGTGAAGACTTGCATGGAGAAGAGCTGCCAGGGCTGTGGGGGCGAGCAGTGCCAGCTGTGTCGTCAGGATGCCCAGCGTGTGGCCAACTGCTGCGATGATCACTGGCATTCCGTGGAACCCCCGCAGAGCTGCAAGGACTGGATCGGGAATTGTTAACTTGGAGAATCTGCGTGGGAAATCAAAATGGAAGATTCCAGAGGAAGATGGGGAACAAAACCAATCTTGGGAAAGTAAATCTGAAATTCATGGGAACTCAAGATTGACATCGGATTGGTTTGGACTTGAACATGGACCCAGCGGAGGGGATGGCCCCCTGCTGTTGGTGCTTTCTTTTGTGTAGGGTGAGTTTTGTTTTTTTTGTGTTAGTTGAGGGATGGTGGTTCCTCTGCATTTTGGCCAACTTGGGTTGCTTGGAACTTTTTTAAACCAATCTTTCTAAGGCGACTGTTGGTTAAACCATCTTCCCGTTTGGTTTAATCAAGCTCTTGGTGGCCCAAATCCATCATGATTGTTGGTGCCCCCGAAAAAAAAAAGTTGGATATTCCCAATCCCAAATCCTCAATGTGAGTTGGGGTAACATTTATATTTTACTGGTTCCAGTTCCAGTATATCATTTATATACCCATGTTGATAGGTTAATTCCCAGTTTGGCTGGTAGAACCAGCATGTTGGTTTGCTATGTCCATATTTGGGTTTGGCAAATCCATATTTTGACAGAGGCTAGTTTATCCTCTCTGTGAGTATACCTCTGAGTTCAAAGGTCAGATATACCAACCCTGTGGACATAATGTAACCAGGTTTGGTTACGTCCCAATTTTGGTTGGGTAAACCAAGTTTTAAGCCGTCAAACCACCAAATTGGTGCTGGTGAAGTCTGAATGTGGTTTGGTTGAATCCTCAATTCTTGTTCGTCGAAACCTCAGGCTGGCTAAATCCTCAGTTTTGACTGGTTCAAGAGACATTTTTGATTAGTGAAATCCTTATGTTTGGGCGTGTCTGAAATTGGGGTGTACCACCCAAATGGCCATTCACTAATGTTAGTAAAGCAATAATCAATCACCCAGATTTTCATAGTTTATGCCATCCATTTACTGTATGGTAAAATTGGGGATGGTGGATCCTACTGCTGTACTAACATTAGGTTAAAAACGGTGATCCTCCAGTGGAATTGGTGGGTACCTGCTGCAGGATGCCAAGGCCAAGGCCGTGTCTGACTGCGTGGACGGCAAGTGTAAGGGCTGCGGCGGCGAGCAGTGTCAGCTGTGCCGTGAAGATCCTAAGGTGTGGGATGTCCAAAATTTTCCAAGACTGGGTTGAAGAATGGATAATCGCCGCTACAATTTGTTTATTTTATACTGTATATGTTTCTTTTTTTTTTCTCTCTCTCTCTCTCTCTGTAATTACTGTTTACTATTTTTAGTATTGTTATTACTATTATTACTACTAGAATTACTAAGTCTACTGCGGGCAATCAAATGTGATCCAACATAGCAGATACTTGGTTTCCTGGGGGCCAAGCATACTGGGGTTTAAGTACCAACTATAGCAACTATACAAACTATACCAATACTGGGGTAAAACTAGATAGCCAACTACACCACCTTTTTTTAGCCCTCGACAGGTCCTGGACCAATGCTGCACCGGAGCGATGCGCACGCCGCAGTGCGAGAAGACCCGGGCGCTTCCAGTGAGCGAAATTCTTCCATAAGCGGAGTGAATTTTGAAAAATCACCACCCTCTGAAAATCAAACCTGGCGCTGGAAAATCCTGGATCTGCATTTACAGATTGCTGGACATTTTATGCAAGAATCTCGGATGTCCCAGCCAGCCAGGGTTGTTGAAGGGCAAGTTGGTTTCTTTTGAGCACCTTCCCATACCGTTGTTGCCTGACAAGGTTCAGGCAACTGGGAAGGTTAGACAATTTTGGGTTGGAGATGGAGTAACCAAAGATCTTCAACAAATTTGTTGTGCAGGTGTTACTTCGGGTTGCACATTGCGCCCGATTAGCTTAGAAGATCCTCATCTGAGAGGTTTCTGTTCAGCTTGATCTTGTGAGAAAGAAACTCCTCTTTCTGAATTAAATGTGAGATGCTGCTTTGAGGCACCCCAAATGAGTCAACAGAAGCGAGGTAGCTCTAAAAAAGTAGGGATTCATTAAACCCCTCAATGAATAAAGCCCAGATGATTGGGAGGGTCACCTTTGGAGAGCTCTGTTGAATCCCAGGAAAAAAACATCAGGCCGATCAAGGTTTGTTGCTGGACCCCTGAGGACTAGCATCAGTAGCCAAGGGGTAGAACCCAGAAACCAGGGTGGAATAACTTCGATTTGTTCATTGCGGGGTCCATTATAATATCAAATGGAGGTGTATTATCAACGGGGGATTTGAGATGGGTTAAAGTTAAACCCATTCATTTTTATTGCAAAGTGTACCTCCACAATACTCAGGGATACCCCACCATACTAGTTGGCTCAATTTTTTCCAATTATTTTGGTGGTTACATCTGCCTCAGAATCGAGTGGTTTATAAAATCACGCCGCTAGTTCAGATGGCTATACCCTATGAATAAGCCCAAATATCATATTGTTGGTCATAGATCCCATGGCACATGATGAAATTCCCACAACATGGTCGTATATGTACACTGTATATATATATATGTATGTATATATGTGTATATATAATATATATATATATGTATACATATGTATATATATATATAATATGTATACATATGTATATATATATATATACACACATTTCCATCAATTGGTGATGTACTTTTTCTTTTAAAAGTCCGAATATCTCACAGCCGAGGCCATCGCCAAAGCTACGGCCACACTTCTGAGCAAATTCCCGGGGTCAGCACTGGTGGCTGGGCACTTTCAGCTGAAACATTCCAAGACCACTGGGAGCATAATATCATGGTAGCTTAACTAAGAAAAATGGTGTATAATGGGGATACAATGGGAATATCATGGGATATATTAAATGGGGAGACCAGTACATTCATGGGGGTTGCAACAAGCAAACTTGGGATGCCAGTTTTCAATGGAGGATATTACGGAGAGCTCAGTGTATCTGTTTTTGGGTTGCCGATTTCTGTTGGTTTACCTATGGCTGGGCATAGAGAATTCAACCAATGGCCAAACACTGGAAATCGGAGATTTACCCAAACTGGTAATCCATCCGAAAATGAGATCAGTACCCAAAAGGGGGGATTGAACAGCCACAGGTTGCGCTCGAATGGGATGGTTCACGAATCTGAAAATATGAAAGATACCTCTTTAAAACATCATCCCGACATACCGTCAAAGCTGGGAATGAAAACCTATTGCTTTCTAGTAGAATGTCTTCACATCAAAAACCAAGTGGGATTCCGTAATGGATTTCCCAGTGCTATGCTCGTTGACTCGAGGGTTTCGGTGGCTGGGAATGATGATTGGAACTGTTGATATATAGACGAACCAAATTTCACACTGGGGTTGGGTCGAAGATCTTTGGAAAACTAGGGTTCCAAACAGCAGGGTTTCCTGTCGATTCTCCCCTCAACCAATTCTGGGACAAGTGTGATGATACTCACCGGTTGCTGATGGTGATACAGGGTGCATCAGAAAATCAGATGATTTGATAGGAGTCCGTTTGTGGTCCGAGGGCCTTAAACTTAAGGTATGCTCAATCTTTTTTGAAATCACCACTGCCAGTCCCAAACTTTGCTTGGGAAACCATTGCTTTTGCTGGTGATATCCCACATCATGCGGGTATATTTGATAGCTATTCCCACATGTGATATTTCTTATCATTCGACCCATACCCATTTGAAGCAAGACGTGAAAAGCGGATCATAAGCCCTATCAACCTACCAACCCCATTGTTCCCCGGCATAAGAACCAGGTGAGACCATTTTTTGTTGTGTAAAAACACATTTTGCATTGCTTTTATTGTATATGATCTTTTGATCATAGCTACGTCGCTACCCTTTCTTTCTCAGTTTCTATCTCTCTCATATTTTGTGCAGATCGTACCCGTCTTGACACGGGTGGTAGTAGCCACCCTGTGTTAACAGTGGTTGATGGGGGCAAACATAATTGACTAGCGGTCAAGCCATAATACACAACACATAAAGATATTTTCCACCAACAATATGCTAGGATTCAACCAGCACGAGTTGCGATGCAGCCAGCGGAACTGGGATACAATCAACAAATCAATGTCAAGAATGGATTCTACTCGCCCATTTGTGACAGTGCCAGTTGAGGCACGAAAACACAGCAATCCCTCCCAAGCAAAGGTGGCATTCCCATGGGCTGAGCGAAATACAGACATAAATTACGAAGATTTGATGCAGAGAGTCTGATGTGCTATTGCAACACTCATCCATGACTGCCTAACTTCTTTGTTTGCCCCGATCTTGCACAGGTAAAGAACCTGAACAGGATCCAGGGAGTGGTGCTTGGCACCGTTGCATCTTGGCCGGGACTTTCAACCCAATATCTGTCGATGATAAGCATCACCTTTTTCATAGGTGATGTGCCACGTGTTTATGGAGGTCATGGGAGGGAAATCCCAGCCATTTTGCAGGCCATTCCTTCCACTGTTCCGCCTATGATACCTTTTTTCCCAAATATCAGAAGTTGAACTTTTCCAGCCTGACTAGTGCCTAAAATCTCATTTGTTTTCCATCTGGTTGGATCAGTATGCTGAAAAGTATTGACTCCCCATATCGGATAGTTGACTATCAAGAATGATCAGCCATTTGCGTGTCCCCAAGGGGACCCCCATTTTTGTCCACACTCCATAGCTGGATTCAGAAACACTGGACATGACCAGTCCATATTTTCTGTTGTCAGGGCCTAGAATTTTGGGTCGCCAACCATTTTTGGCGTTTGCGCTTCAAAACACCAAGTTTGGACAGCTGCTGGACACCATTTTTCACCGTTCCACGTCATGCTCCTACTTCAACGAGGTTTTGTATCCTGGCTGACGAGCGGGGCAGGGCGTGGCACCCTGTGATGGACATTGGAGGAATCATCCCCCAATCACGACACAAATATCCCAAGGTCGGCTGAGTGCTCTATATTACTTGATGCAAGGGTCAATGAGTGAATGCGAGCCGCAACATTTGGTCCTTTTCAGTTTCCAAAGCCACTAAGACCCTTGGTGGTTCCAGATATTAAATATTGTTTGTCCCTCTGCAAAGATGGGATGGTGATTGCTGGCTCAACTATTAATTTGACACCTGAACCTGTACCAGATCCCGGTCAGTCCAGACGTGTTGCTTCACAAGCAAATGCATGTGTTTTGAAACAGCTCATGGTTCTTGCGGCATGTTTATTTTGGTGAAGAATAACACTAATAACACCATCAAAATTTTGGGGTCAGTTTGGGGGGTGCATAAAAGGCCATGCCTCAAAAATAACCCAATGCTGAAAATGCCCCGCCAGCCTCTTTGCTCCCTCGTTGTTGAGCTAGCCTCAAAGGGGGCAGCCAGGATATCCATTTATCGTATAACTAGCCATTCACGGGAATAAAACATCCATTGAACATCATGACATACGGTATCTGAGCATCTAAGGATATTGGAGCCATACCCCCCCCTTCAAATCCGTCCGAGGTTAGGCTTTTGCTTTGCCAGCTACATTTTTGGTACGGTCTTCATCCACTTCTACGTCACGGATTTTGCCATCATGGGCATTCAAATGGCCAACTTTGGTGGCACGGTGCCATGGGCCGAAAGTTGGTGGACGACCCCAACATCAGCTGTCCACATCTGATGGTTTCAATCACCCCTCTATGTTCTAGAGGTGAGGCCAAACATACTTCTGGGAACCCCGCAGAAATGTATTCATGGACAGCTTTTTTGAGGTTCAATTTGAGATTTGAGAAGATTTCAACCTATCAAAATACAAGATCAAGAAAGCATATTTATGCAATCAAGATCAGTAACGCATACCTGCCAAACAGGTTGGCTGACTTTATTGTGGGGGTGGTTTTACTAATCTGCCCAGAACGTTGGCGCTGACTTGATTGTGGCCAGGACTATTTGAACACTAGATGATCTTGTAGCATGAACAAATACCCGTGTTGCTGCACATGTCGAGTTACTCACTTCAGATCTTTTAGCATTTTTGGGGTGCAATGCTTTTGATCAGCATATTGGAGTTACCCGCTTATTTTTGGGTTCGTTTTTCAGTCTGGGTCCCCATGGTTGACCCATACCCCAGTGTTAGGGAGTTGATCATCCTTCAATCATGCAGTGACGCCTCATACTCCAATCAACCCACAGGGATGCTAACATGTGATACTAGCAAGTCTATCCAACCTCACATGAAAATAGCCCCTTCTCAACCAAATAGGGGTTCAACTGGAAAGTGCTTGATGTTGAGCTATCTTCTGGCAAGCAAACATGGCATGTTGGAAGAGCTATCAGACATGTAGATGAGATACCCGTTGAACATGAGGATTTCCCGCCAGCCATGTGTCTACGTATTGGTGTACAACTATCAACCTTGGAATCTGGATGAATCTGGGATAGTTATGGGATAGTTATATCATACATATACATACCCATGCAGTATACATACACACATCACATGGGACAACCCTCAAGAAATATCAAACCATGGGATAATTAAGAATGTTTTTCCAGAACAGGGTTCTTCATGATCATTTACAGAATAGCAATCCCCATAGAAACATCAAGCAATGGAATATGATGGGGTATGTTATCGTCAGATCCGCCAGGAAATGATGACAGGTGACTGTGGCGAGAAGGAAGATACCGGAAAGGCGCAGCTGGGAGGAGCTGGTGCCAAGAATGGCGATCCAATTTCGGATGTTTAGGAGACATATCCCAACTATGGGGATGGAGGTGTAGGAGGGTTAAGCAGATAAAACAATACAAGGTAGTGCCTGGCCCGTGCCGGGGCGGAAGCTTCGAAGAAACACAACTATCTATAAGGAATCAATGGCCTATAGGAAAGTTTGTAAGATGCAGAAGCAATGAAATGTTGAAGTTGCGAGGTGCATAACGAGAGTGATGAACGAGTGAATGACTGAATTACTGAGTCAGTGAGTGAATGAGTGAGTGAGTCAATGAATCAATGAAGAAATGAATCAAACAATGGAGCAATCAGTGAAGCAGTGAAAGGACAAATGAACCAATGAATGAGTCAATGAACCCATGCATGAATCAATGAATGAGTCAATGAGTCAATGAACCAATGAATAAATCAACGAATCAACGAATCGATGAGTTAGTAATCAACGGATCAAAACATCAATGAACCAATAATGAAGCAATGATCCAACGAATCAAAAAATCAACGCATCAATGAGCCACTGAATCAATGAGCCAATGAATCAATGAACCCATGAACCAATGATTCAGTGCATCAATGACTCACTGAATCCCAAGCGTGCTCCGACCTCTTTCGCCTTTTATCAAAATCGAGCTCTCGCTACAGTATGCTACAGTCTCGTGCGCTTTTTTGTCCACATCACCGGACCCGCGGAAACACAGCCCCCACCACATCCGTAGAAACACAAGGTTTCCGCGCCCTCGAGTGTTTCACCCGTGAATTCACGCGCTCCCGGACTCTTTCATTTCCCAGCTACGTGATGGCGCTGGTTTTGCTTTTCAGGTTCTTGGCAGCAGCATTGGAACACGTGCGGGGGCTGGGCACTGGATCGCTCAATCCCAAACATTGCCGGTAGCTTTCTGAGCAGTTAGACCGCACCAATGCGCCTTGGTTATTTGCTGCCGGCGAATGTTACAAGCAAATCGCGCCCTTAGAACTGCTGGCAACGTTGGCAGCAGTTGTAATCTTTGGCATCCCGAGTGTGCTTGTGGAGGCGAGGTGAAGAGTGGTTTGGGGTTTCCCGGTTGCCCAAACAATGACATGTAGGTTCCAAAACGAAGAAGGAACACATTAAGAACGAGGTAGGCTAAACCAGGTCCGGCAATGGAAAGCTAGGTAGGAACATCCAGTCGAGCACCTGATGTGCCAAATATTCTCCCTGGCTGATGCGGGGATATAGAGATTGCGCATGTCTCAGGTTTACGCATGTAAATGTCAGATATGCCTCCGATGTTCATCCCACTCATTCCACATTCATCATAGGTTCACAGTAGCTGGTTGTTGATTTCCTCGGGTGCACGTCAGGCCTGAGCCAAACATGCAGTAAATATATGCACCGTACAGGCCATTTGTTTTTGCTAGACATGTCGTGCACAGTATGTGAATGTCCGATGAGGTCTTTGTATGAATCAGATTTACCCTGGATTTGTGTGAGATGCACCGTTGAGATATGCGTCGAATCTTTCTCTATAACAAATGCACGTATATACATGCATACATGCATACATGCATACATACATACATGCATGCATGCATACGTACATACATACATACATACACACACACATACATATATATATATATACATATATATATATATATTTGTCTTTAGGTTGGACAGCACACGCAACAAACTGGATAGACAGGATAGAAGAGAATAGAATCGACAATGGAAGGGGAGAGACGAGAAAACAGAAGAGAACATAGAATAGGTAGGTAGATAGATAGAAAAGATAGAATAGATGGAATAGATGCAATCGATAGAATTGATTGAATCAGCAGACTTGATTGAATAGAATGGATAGAATAGATAGAATAGATGGAGTAGATAGAGTAGATAGAGTAGATGAGTAGATAGAGTGGATAGAGTAGATAGAGTGGATAGAGTATACAGAGTAGATAGACTAGGTAGGTAGGCAGGTAGGAAGGTAGGTAGGGAGATAGATTGATAGATTGGATAGACTGATAGATGGATATTGTTTGTGCAAATTGAGTAACGCCTTCACAGCGAATCTCGCTGCAACTGGTGGCTCGCTGGTTTCAAAACGGGGTGGTGTCAGGCTTTTCGCCTTGGCAGTGTCGCCCAGAAAATCACAAAACTGATCATGTCTTACGAGAAGAAGATCATGCGTTTGGAGCGTGCATTAGCCGCGGAGGCGTGGCAAAAAAGAGTCACATTTGGCAACCCCAAGGGGAGTGCGGAGAGATCCAAGACTGCTTGGTAGAAGGGGCTGATGGTTGTTTGATAAATGTCATGTTGACTAAAGTGCTGAACTCTGGGAAGTCCCTGCAGTTCTCAGGTGACGCTGCGGCGGCACTATGAGCGATTAGCACGCGCGGAGCCAAGCCAGAATGGGGCAGAAGGGAACCAAGGTCAAAAACATGAGAGATGGACATTTGTTCACCGCTTAGGATGGAAACAGGCAGGGGTGACTGTTTTGTCTACTGCGGGTTGGGGTGGATAGCTGTGGGCATGACCCTCAATCCATCAACATCTCTGGCATTTTAGGGGCCTGCCAGGGCTGGGGTCCAATGCTGCAATGGGAGCACCATGGTCGTGTCGCGATTGCTGACGACTAAATTTCATGTGGTTTGCTTCTTGATGGAGCTGGCTTTGCAACTGCAGAGGCGGGAGGCGGACTTGGAATTGCTCTGGCTGCCGTGGTTGCAACATGAAGAAGCCGATGCCCTGACGAACCAATGGTTTACTGCTTTCGATCCAGCAAAGCGCTCCAGGTTCAATGCGGCCAAATTTGAAGGCATTATTCTGAATCAGGTTGGGCAGCAGGGCAAGATCTTTTTGAAGAAGGAAGCCAAACAAGAGCTGGGCGTGAGCCGTTGGTGAAGCAGCGGGGAAGCAAGTGTCATAGAACCAATGGCTTGAGAGATTCAATCCCGCGGGGCCAAAGTTCTTTTGCGCAGGGCAGGTTCAGGTGCGTGTGTTAACAAGGCTCGGGCGCGCTAGGGTTGGGGAGTAAAACTCGCCTTGCGTTGGATTAACGCTGGTTGATCCTGTGTGTATCAGGTGGGGACCAGGTGTAGCTAGTGCTAGTGCAAGGTTTGGGCCCCGGGTTCGAGTCTTGTTGCTTTTCCACCACCGTGAAGTAAAGAGTGTGTCCTGCGCGTGTGCTTGAGGGCCTGAGAGCATACAGTGCATCTTCATTGTGTCGGGTTTTAGGTGGTCACGGTTTTTTGATAAAGTCCCAAGAAATCCCGTTCTTTGTCTTGACAGGTGACGTCAAGCGTGCACACCAGCTTGTCCGGGTCCCTGAACAAGATTGGGGGTTGCAGGCGTTTGGGTCGTCCGGTGTGTTACATGTGGGGGCATGCTGAGCTTGCTTTGTTCGTGTTTGTGGATGATTTGCTTTGTGAAACTAGAGAGACAGGAGGCATAGAGAAGATTGCGGTTTCGATCTTTTTCCTGCCTTCGCGCCTTTCCTGGAAAAAACCGGTGGACTGAGCCTTGCCTGGGTTGGCTTCACTTTAGAGCTTGAACAGTGCGCACTGGGCTTGTGCTTGGGCAGTCAATTGGCTGAGGCCAATATATGCTTGGGTAGCTGCTTTGGAGCAAGCGCGGACGTATGGGATGAAAAAGGATGAAGTAGAGTGAATGGGTGGGGTGGGCTGGCTGGCTAACTACCTTCCTTGGGTGAGTGGCCACTGATCGGATGGATGGATGGATGGATGGATGGATGGATGGATGTGTGGATGGATGGATGGATGGGTGGATGGGTGGCAAAATGGAATGGATAATGCAGTGGAATGTAATGAGTGGGTGGAATGGGTGGAATGGCCTGGGGGTGAAATGGATGAATGGATGGGAGGAGTTTCTGTAATGGTCTGGAATGGATGGAGTATGGATGGATAGATTGGACCGAATGGAACGGAATGGAATGGCATGGACTGGAAACCTTCATTGATGCTTCATCCATTCTCATCCATCCATTCACCGTTCAAAAAGTCATCCGTCCCATTCCACTTGCCATGCATGTTGCACATGGATCCATGCCTCATAATAATTCCACCCACTGATCTACCACTTTGAAAATGTGAAGCGTCCAAGTATATCCAAATACATTTGAAACATCCAAATGCCATGATGGTGGCTTAATTTTTGGCCGGAGTACCTGGCCCCAGAGGCCTACTCCGGCGCCTACAGCGAGGGGTCGGCGTGCTCGCTTTTTTTTTTGATTTTCGCGGGGCGTGCCCGTGCCTGCACGCAAGCACAAGATCCTTCCTGGGCTTTCTGCTGAAGCCTGTGGAAGCGCTCCGGGGCGCGACCCAGCGCAGCTGCAGCGCTGGGCCATCCCTTTTTTCACCACAAGGTGCGGCTTTAATGTTTGAGAGCGGCGGAAACATGATGTTTCATGATTGTTTGTGCTCACAGTCTTATGTTGGGTTCGTTTCGCATATTTGCTTTTGTTAAACCTGTTTCTGCTACATGCTCAGTTTCTTGTTGCCCGTGATGCTTCAAGGCGCATATAGAATACTATATATAGTAGGGGTGGAGTTAAGGCCCATATCCTTTGTTCCCCAGAAAGCGCCAGCTATGGGCGTTCTTGTTTCTCAATGAACGGGATCTTGGTTGCGAAACATTGATCTTCTCCCAATATTGCTGCCTTGGGGTCCTCTGACTAGCCGCTGCCGCCTTGTCTCCAACTCCTGTTTCCCTTCATGATTTCTGTCTTGGGGCGGTATGTTTCCATATACGGCTAGCTCAGAATGCTCCCTGTAGACAATACATCCCCATATACGGCCGCCTCATCTGCTTGGCCGCCCCTGCCCTACACTTGCCCGTATACAGGTACATCCCCGTGTCCAGTTGCCCCATATACTTCCACGTATACAGCTCGCTAATTGTGATGGCTCTGCCGACAGGCTCAAGTATCAATAGTTGATTTGCCCAAACAAATCTGATTTGCTGTGAGAAAACCCGGGCTTCTGAGAAAACGCCGAGACGCCTCACCAGAAGGCCTAAAATAGCAAGATCTGTTCAGTGCAGTCCCTTTTTCTTGGTGGCATTGCGGAGAAGGAATTTGTGGGGGGCGGCTATTCATTGTCTTGGCAGACTTTGGTCGCCCAAGTGTTCCTGGTCTTCACAAGCTTCGCCATCCCACCGCACTTGCTTGGTGTCCAAAGCCTGCATGTCTGGATGTGCCTAGTGGGTGTAGTCGAACAAATTACAGGGTGAGCACTGTCTGGCGATCTGACCCAGCACCTCAAAAGGTCAACTCGCAACAGGCCTTTGATGCCGGGACAGTGGCAGTGGTGGCTCCTGATCTAGTTTTGGGACCCACAGCACAGATTTGAACCAGCTGCAATATCAGCATGGCATTTTTTTGGGTCGCAAGTTTGACCGATGCTGACCCGACAGCCAGGGGACCATCACATCACAGGTGAGCAACGGCATTTATTGAGGACAATTGAAAGTAGTCTTCGGCGGTAAGTAGCTGCAGAACGATGTACTGGTAGGCGTAATGGTGTTGGAAAACGAGGTCAATGCCAGAAGCAGGTTTCTCGGAGTCTTAAAATAGTGCAAGTGATATAGGAGCGACTCGTTTGACTTTCCTTTGCTTTCCGCATGTCCCAAATAGAAGTCGTTCGCTCATATGGAGTTATAGCCGACAACAACAATTGAGAAAGGTTGTAAGCCCGTTGAAATAAGGATGTCATCAACAACAGAAAAGGAAATTGTAGGTATGTTTTGCAACCCTTGGTGATGCAACTGCTCCTGAGCGGGCGTGCGTTTATAGTTCATTTTAGATCTCAATCTTTCCTGATCGGATGATCTCAAGGGCAAAGCTTTTCTGGTTGGTCATCTCCTTGTTTGGTGGGTTTAACTCTTTTGCTCTTCGGAGTTCTGTTGTTCACCTAGATTGATGTACACAGGGTATTTGGCATGAACTCTATTTCATATTTTAGTTGTTCGCCTGTATTAAACAGGGACACTTGGCATTTTGCTGTTGCGGTCAGCCTGCGCCGCGTCTACATTCATTGGATTGGCTAACTCCTGCTTCTGCAGCGTGCCAAAGGGCTCGGTTTTGCGTGGCCAAGCGCCTGCAAGCCACGAGCGGCAGCAGAGCAGAGTGCGAGGGCGGGGTTGACATGATGATGGGGTTGACATGGCAGCGTGAATGAAAACCATGACCATCGTCCGTAATTCGGAAGTTTGCAAACTAAAATTCCTTTGATCAACATAAGTGGGCATGTATCCCACATTGACGAAACACATTAAGTCGACTTGGGCAGGCTCTTAAAGTGATAGGTCACAAGCTTGCTGTTGCCGCAAATGGGTTGGCTGGATCAAAAATCCTTTTGTCACAAACCGTGGGTCTTATTAGCGTTGTGCAAATTTGATGACGGATGTTTTCAAAAGGGCGAAAAGTGGAATAAACTGGCATGTTCTTCTAGCCCCTTTTGGTTTGCGTGTGCATGTGTGACCCGCCTCGGGATTGCATCACAACTGACCCGTTTCATAGGCTTATTGCTTGGTGACCACTGGGAATTAGATGTTTGCTGAAATTGACACTTTTGTAACTACCACTATTCGACGCCCACCAGATTAGTAACTGCTTGTCACCAGGGCATCACCCTCAAAACATCTTCAGTGCCACTGCTTCCCATGCAGAAATGCATCCTGGATCCATCCCTGATCCCAGTAGCATCTCCGAAACTGGGATGATCACCGCAGCCGGATTGGTGAATTCTGTGGGACACACTACTCATCTATAACCAACAGTAACCCACAAACAGATCATGGAGATTCAGAACATTGCATTTTTTATCATTTTTTTTCCCCGAAAGTCTTGTTGTCAAAATGGGAGATATACCCCACAAATGGAGACAAAAAAATTGGCAAATGTGAATGTGAACCCTTTTGTCATCATATACCCTCAAGTATGAGGCCTACAGCACGATCACCACCAATCTATTGGCCATCATCTTCATAGTTCTGGTGGATCTGGTCTTTGCCTCCGAGCGCGCCTCCGAACCTTGGCTTTGGGCAGCTAGTGTCAGAAATGATTTGAGGCTCAAAATCAACAGGAAACCTACGGATTTACGATAGAAATATCAACGTATTCCTTTAAATTTTAGGGAACATCTATAGAAGCGAAACGGTAATTTTACAAGTAAATAGATGAGAATCCATAATAACATCCATTTCCACAACAGGATACCCTGAAAACTTACCATGAATACTTTCTGCAATGCCACATTAAATCCAGAAATATCGCACGGATGTGTTGCTCGAACCAACGTCACCACCGCCAATGCTAAATGACGAGGCGAATCTCAACCATCTATTATTGGGTGGGTCACCGAAATGGAGAGGATTGGTAGAATTTCCAGTAGATATGCTCTCTGTACGGAATATGTACCTACAGGTAGACGTTTTTTTGGTAAATGCTGGCTATTCTGTACGTGGAGCATATGGGCATACTCTGGACCCTTTTGAATTTATGGACATGGCCAAATATCCAAGAGTAGAATCCTTTTCCAGGGACCCGTGATTTTTCAGGATGTGCATGTTGGATTTATGGCGATTGTGATTCTTGTGATGTTCCCCTATTGCCAAAGGCGAAGCATTCCCTCCAGAAGTTGAACTTTCCTGGACATTCACAGTATACATCTTTTTGCTTCACGGATTAAAGCTGCCCAATTCCTTCAAAAGAGTCACTCAACGTCAAAAGTCTTAATTGAATTTGTAGGTGGAATTCAGTTCTGCAACGCTAACTCCTGCTGAGCGACTCAACTTCCTAAAAACAATTCCCGCTGTGAATATTACAGAGGCTTCCAAAGTTCACTCTGGGGTCAAAATCTGAGAGATTCTAAGGCCCAACCCAACCATTCAAGTTATGTTAATTACCATTGTTTTTTGTTTATTGTTTGGACTTGTCCATTTGTGATGCAAGCCTATTGCATCCTTTTGAGATGTCGTCTTTCATTTTTTATAAACAATGACCATGGCTGAAACAGATTCAAATCTCAGCATGGTAACTAAGCACCACTGGACGTACCAAAATCACCCATTCAATGTACTAAACCCAATCATGAGCCATCTCAGCAACCATTTGGGGGGCATTTTACATCATCCTAACAATGGGAGTGTGCCGATATGCCCGGTTTCAGAAAACCCAAGTAGGGCATGGTAACTATGCGGAATCCCGATGATAATTGGGCACCGTTCTTCCTTTTTACATGGGTTTACCCAATTTCCATACTTTGGATCGCTCAGGACATGGCCGCGGCGAGACTCGGACGGGTCAGGGAAAGGCGAAGAACACTTTTTTTTTGGTATATATATACAGAATATATAGTAGAAATTTGCGACTTTACTGGGTGAACTATCCGTTTTCTTTTTTAGTAGATGCTGGTATTTTGCTGTTAACATATCAATTTTGAGTGATCAAATCACGGGTCCGCAGATGTTGCCTCATTTTGTGTCGCTGAACATCACTGGAACTGGTGGTTAGTTCATGGTGGTTGGGGCCCCCTCCAAAAAAGTGATCTTTCCGGAGGAACTTTAGGGAACCAAGCTCCCAGTTGACCCTTTCTAGATGGGCCTCAAGTTTTTTTCTCTGGTTGTAAGGGATTATCAGGAGGGAACACCAGAAGGTTTTGAGCACTTCTCAACCAGAACTCTACCAGACCGACCCGCCTCTTGGTCGATCTTTTCCAGGCTTTCCAGGGTAAAGTGAGCACCTTTGGAAACCGCCCGCCTTCCCAGATGTGACGCTGAGGAAAACCCAAGATCTTTGGGTCACCATGAAGCTCGGCGCAATGGATGTCTTGGACCCCGACAAGAAGGCGCCATGATCCCACTGAAGCTGCGCCATGGATGATCCATTTTCAGTGATGAGAGGGTAAGTGATTTTTCAGGTACATTTTGTAACTAATCATTATAGTCAAAAATGGGGGAGAAAAAAACCTGCGATCCCATCAATTCTTGCAGTGATTCCAGGTCTGTGCCAGGTGACGTTTGCGAACAAATGGATACTTCATGGATCTCAATGGGGAATTTCCATTTGCCAGGTCCTGTTCAAACCCGTACGGAGGATTTTCACCCCAAGTTCATGGTTGTAGCCCACAATTTCCGAGTGAACTTGGGGGTGAAACGACACCCACTTATTCAATCTTACTCACCTTTGTACCATGTTGTACCATCATTTTTTTTTGCTTGTTATGTCAGTTATGTCCTCCACTTGTGGTAAATCTCTCCCCCCAAGTCCGCCAATCCAACCAATCCAACCCATCGACTCCAAGCATTCTGCAGGTGACGCTGAGTTCCGTGACGTTGGAAAAGGAGCTCTCCCGTGTGGAGAGTTTGGGCCGCGAGGCCAGTCACGAGCCGCGCTACCATCGCATCGTGCCCGGGCTTTGGAAAGCGCTGGAGGGCTGGGAGCTTGGAGGTCAAGATGATCTAAGAAGTTTTCAAATGTCCAAGCAAATATTGCACTTGTTGAAGGACCCAAAGTAGGATTTTGATTCGAACAAATATGGAATTCTGACGCAAACGAAGTGGGGATGAGCTGCTACAATGAGGAATATGAAGATAGACGAAATGCTTTTGTTTACACAGCAGCATGAGGAATGGAAGCAACAATCTGGGTGACTTTTTAACGACCTGACAGATCCAGATCCGTGCATTGTGATCATTTGCCCAGTTGGGCTTGTAAGTCAAAAGTTTGTGTGTATATTGTACGATGGACATACTCTAGCTTTCTAACTCTATAATACATTATGATGCCCACCCAACTATATCTTTCTATATTTTTCTGATTTAATGAGATGTCTATATACTTTATATGAGCTACAAGCAAAATTTAGATTAATGGAAAGTAGTATTCGAGGGGACTATTTTTTGGAAATTGAGCTGAGGCTTGGAAAACGATAATACACTCTTCAAAAAACGATAACATTTGCTCATGTTCAATCTTGGTCATCAGTCAACCG
>BGPT01001689.1:102480-122883 GCA_003297045.1 Symbiodinium sp. clade C Y103 | reverse complement strand
GAATTCCCCAAAAAGTGGCGGAATTTGGGGATTTCGGACCCTCGCGATTTGCGCGCGGCAGCTCTGGGCTACCCATATCGTAATATTAGTAGTAATAATTTATTTTATATATTTTTTTCTCAAATATTTATATAATAAATAATAATAATAAATAATAAATAATAAATAATAAATAATAAATAATAATAAATAATATAATATAGCAATATAGAATATTTTTTTTTTAAAAATAAATTTATGAATAATTATATTTTTAAAATTCATTTTCCCGAATTCGGCTAAAACATATGTTTATCATGTATTTATAGGATTCCATTTTTAAAATTCAATTGTACTAATAGGCTTCAAATATGAGCAATAAAGAAAATGGGGAATATGCTGAATGATATTGAATGATTAATTTGCATCAAATTCTAGCGCGCAGCTCTTTTAGTTGGAGCTACTGGAAACACTATCACACCCTGCATGGTTCCTTTGTTTGGTCTAACATGGCCTGCTGCTACCAGCTGGAAGCAAACACCGCTCTTGCGTTTTCAAGCACGCTGAGTTGACCGAGGGGCAACTGCGCATTCTTGGGGCAATGATATAGCGCGGATCTACCGCCAGAACTACTACGTTTAGCCTGGCCATTAAAAATTGAAAAACAGTTGTTTTCACATACCTTCACAAGTCAGGTTTGTGGTGCTGGCCAAAAAGAAGATGAAGCGGCAAGGCAGCTCAAAGAGATTTATGAAAAGTAAGGCTACTGTGGAGTTGCCCAAGCAGGACCGGGAACAACAGGCGCAAGAAAGCAAGAGGGAAAGAATGCATTGGCCTGAGTGTGTTTCACTTGAATGGCTAAGTAAAAGTATCTAGCGCCACACTAACGCAAATCTAGCGCTAAGCTGCAGGAAAGCGATTTCACTGCATATATACAGGACACCGCCTACTATTGAAATCTAAAATGCATCACTGCCCAAATATTTATGGCCTTTGGATTTAAAAGTTCCTTATATGCATTCTAGAGCGGATCCCATATATAAATATATATTGTGAAAACAATGTATATTTATATATATATATATACAATAATGTAATTTATAATGTATATTATGGATATCAATATAACTATACATACATATATATATATATATATATATATATATATTCCAGATAAATAAAGGAGGGCAACTCAGGAAATCTTGCAACGAGAAGCGTCGGGTGATATCATGTAGATTTTGGGACTGCAAGAGCTTCCAATATTTCCGATGGAACATAGAGCTGGTTTGCTCGTGCAGTTGGGTCACCGTGAAGTTGGGGGAGCTGACAATCCTATATGTAGGAACAACTGGTGACTCCTGGTGACATATACTATTGGAGATATTCCCAAAGAATTGAACCTGATGACCATATTTTTTTGGTCTGGTTGCTGCATCCTGCCCGGAAAATTCGACTCTGTGCCGACAACTGTGTACAAGTTAAAAAGTCTTTTAATTCCAATGCCAATGGCATGTTGAGCCAACGGCTCAAATCATGAAATCAGGCACTTGGGGAGGGCAGTGCCGATCATTCTAGAACCTGCATTGCCGGTTGCCGTGGGGTGAAACTGCAGGTAGCACCTGGGAATGTAAAGCCTCAGGCGCAACAGGATGACTAATGCACAAGTGGCAACGCTGCAGCTGCTGTGGCCGCTGTTGCCAATGCTGCTGCGAGGTCAACAGCACGATCGCTCTCCTGTGTTGCGCTGCAGCAGGTATCATTTGAGGAGGAACAGCTCAGAACAACATGAACAACTCAACACAATGAAAAAACCGGACAACATGTTTTGCTGTGACCGGCCTTCGTTTGCTTTCTAAAGTATGCTGACAATCTATTCCGCGTAGACCGGAGGAAGGCAAAAGCCAACCTGTAGCATGTTTCAAGGAAACACTATATGCACAAACTCAAAGAAACTTCAGCAAAACCAAACATTAAAAAGGCCCAAATTCACATTGTGCTGGTAAGTGGCCATTCTCTCTGCGGGACTGCGTCCTCTGCAGTGACAATGTTAACACCTTAGATTCTTTCGTCCATGAGACTGGTGAATGCCAGTGAAGTCATCAGTGTGCAACAATCTGCCATCATCTGCCGTCACAATTCCAGCGAGATTCGGTCACCATTCTGCAGTTCATAGAATGGCGGCACCTGAAGGAAAGCTGGCAGCTGACATTTTCACCAATACTATTGAATCACATCGTTCAACTTCATTTCCAACAAATTGATACAAATTGCACTAAATGGTTCCCCATAACTGCTCCACTTTCGCCCCAGTCTTCAAGAAACCGGCCTGTTTGTCATTGATCTCAGGGTACAGCATGTGCAGTCCAACCTGAACGGCCCCGGGCGCCCAGGGTTTCCCAAGGTTTGAACCCATCAACTTTGGGCCTCCGAGTGAATTTTGAAGGCAGCATCAAGAGCAGTGCAACCACCTGGGCGACACAGGAAGAGAGGACCTTTACCAAAACCGTCCTTCAGCTTCAGCAAGCTAAGAAAGGCAACTCCTTGAATCGATGCATCAGAAATCTGTGAAATCAAGAGCATCTGCTACCTGTAGTGCGATCTGAAAAACCCACCCGGAAACATGTGTTGAGCTTGACCCAATCTATGGTTCACAGCCACATTGGCAGCTGAGGTTCGTGATAGATTCAAAATGGTGCCATCTCGAAGGAAGACAAAGCACCTTCATTGCAGAAAAGGTTGCAATAATGGATGCAAATATGCCGCTCAAGCACATCCATGCCCCAGAAACCCCACCATGCAACGCTGAACGGGTTTGGTGGCCTCTTCCCGAGCTCATCTCGCAAGACCTGTGCTCAACCCGGATCAACAACAGGCCCGCAAAGGCTTAGCATTGCTTTGCATGGTGAGCTGTTGTGAAATGTAGGCAGGTAAGGTACTTTGCTTTGTTGACAAACAGTACAAGCATCTGCTTGAGCGGGGATATGCGCCTTTGTGGGCCCTTCCATAGACTTCCCCCGTATCATTCCGGCAGCGCTGCTCAAATATGACTCAAATATGTGTCTTTGCTCTAGTCGGCTGCTTTGCAAAACCCGCCTCCTGAACAAATGCCTGCGGGTCGGCTCGTAGTTCCCAATCCTAAGCTTGGGCCGGGTGGTCTGGACCCGGAGACCAACCCACTCATCCATTGCAAACATGAAGACTTCAAACGCAACACCGTCACAACACTAACGTATGCATCAAGGCACTCTCACAAGCTCACGGATTCTAAAAAATGACATACTCTGGCACCGGTCCGTTTGCAGATGTGTTGAGCACCTTTTTTCTGAATTTCTTCATGTCCAGACTCAGAGGGATCCGCTCTTTTGATGATACTCGTATCTAAATACCTCTAAACACTTTCACATCACGCTTCCCGAGTACCTCGCCAATAATATGCAAGTCTCTAGACTCGAAGAATCACGATACCACAGAACTGCGAATGAATTTGTGGTATTCCAAAATATTCCAAGCTTCTTTGTCGGCCAAGGATTCTAACCACGCCACGCGGCGGCTTTGTTTCTTGGCCCTTGGTGTCAAAGCCAAGGAGTCGTGGCGTCTACTACGCCGTCCCCCCGTTTCTTCCACGTTTCTTTGATGATGGGTCAAACTGCGTGAAAGTGACAATTTGAAGAAATGAAAAGCAAACAGGATTGCTGAGATCGAGGTTGCAACTTCAAAATCTTTTCATCACATTGATTGTTGATTGAATTATAATGCACTTTTAATGGCAACAGCGAATCTTTAGGGTACTTTTTAAGAACTTCGGTTTGGAGTTCTTTGCCTAGTTTGAGCGATCTGAGAGTTCTGAGCAAAGCTGGGTGGCTTCTGTGGCTTGCCACGCTGCTCGTTCTTGTAGATCCAGTGAGCTGCCATTCCATACCTCACCAGCGGACAAGTCAGAACAAGGGTAGCATTAGGACATGCTTACCTGGTTCCTGTGCGGTTTTGAGCTTCTGTAATCATTTGTTGCATACCTTTGCCTCTCTCATCCCTTTCCACTTGCAAGACTCACTGCCATTTAGCTGGTGTATCGGATAATACACAGATATATAAATAGTGATAAATATATAGATATTGACATGCAAAAACAAATCAATAAACCCACACACACACACAACACACACACACACAGACACATGTGGAAACATTTATATATCCATACATACACACACACACACAGATGTATATATATATATATATATGCCCATATATATGTACACGTGTGCATATATATGTACAGTATATATATATACATAACACTTATAATATATCATGCACACACATACATACATTAGATTAGATTTCATTTCATTTCATTTCATTTCATTACATTACATTACATTACATTACATTACATTACATTACATCACACGCACACATACATATATATATATATATCTCATGTAATTACACACACACACATATATATATATATATATATGTATGAATCGTGTATGTATATATAATGCAAGTGTATACGCACTTTTTTTTATGATTGTATATGCTCGATATGAATGGCTGGCCTCAGAAGTTGTCAGGCTGAGGGCTTGGCTCTGCAACTTCGTGCATCTGCCTGGTGCGAATCTGAATCTCCAAAGGCACAGGGGCATCGTCGTGGATGAAGGTCACGTGTAAAGACTGGTAACCTGAAGCTTCTGCGCAACACAGACTCAGCCGAAACGGTGAAACATGTGCGTGAATCATCTTCAATTAATTAATGGGTATCATCTGGTGTCAGCTGCTTTTGGTGTTGCTTTCAGTCCGAGAGCCATTTGGCTTGGGAAAGGCAATGTAGTTCTTCAACCCCTCCCCTCCTGAGTTCGAAATCGAAAGGTCTCTTGCTGAGCTTAGACAACTCAGGCGAAACAGTGAAATCGGATCCGCTACATCCAGATGCATCCAGGCTGCCAGACCACTTTGGCAGCTTGCGCGCCAACGCCAGCGCGTGATTGCACAATCTCGCCCCTCGAGACGCGTAGTCGTCATCACTTTCACCATCAAGCTGGTCGGTGTCCAGCACTATCCGCAACGCAATGATATCGTCAATATTGTCCTGACACACAGGCTTTTAGGCTTTCAAGTTCAGTTGTACTCTTGCAGAAAGGACCTGCGCACGTTTGGCAAGAGCTTGCTTGCTTGAAAGAACATCCATCTGCAGCTGATGCTTCCAAGGCACAATGTTGTTGTGATACTGTGGTTTCCGACGCATCTTCTCCCATAAGGAGTACATACCTTTCCTGAGAATTCAAGCGGCAACAGGTAACGTTTATATATGCCAATGATATGCCAATGTAATGAAAGGCTTGGGGTGCATACACGTGTTTGCATGTTTGACATCCGGATGGACCTTCAGCAGGTGCAGCTGAGGCGCTCCCTTCCTGTGATCTCAATCCGAACATTTTGCTCTATGAAAACTGGATCATGCCTCGAGGAGCTCACAAAAATATGATGGCGAACGCTGTGGCATGGGTAACCTCTGAAGGCTAAACGCGAGACAAGTTTTGACAGCTGCTTGGCACCGGTTGCTGCCTAAGAAGGTTCTCGAAGTCATGGGTTGCAGCTTGGAGTGTCGATTGATGCCTGAACACTTGGCACTCAATTTCTGCACACTTGGAAAACATCAGCCAATAAGCTCCAGACTGTGCATGTCTCATACTCAATAGCTGATTCAGCGTCCGATATTCCTGAGTGAGTATCCAAACATTGCTGTCTGTAGAATCCATGATCTGGGATGTATTTTGCAGCAGTTCAGGTAAGCCAGGTCACCGTAGGGTACAAATACTGAAAAGACCTCACGAAAAAAAGCCATGTGTCACCAGGAATCGAAACGGTGCTGACAGTTCGATGGCTTTGCCATGCTAGGGCTACGACAAATCCTCCAGCTCGGTCTTGAAAAGCCAAACGCCAAGTCGGTGAGCAAGTTGAGAAAACACGACCTCATTTTTTGACAGGGTTTTGTCTCAGAAGATCTTCAAGGAGATTCACGAAGAGAAACTGAAAAAGGTCAGCAAAACACATCCAAACAGGCACGCAGCCTCACAGTGCATTCAAGTCTCAAGAGTCTCTGCTGCAATTGTCTTTTGCTTTATCTCTGGCCTACAGAACACAACACAAGGTAGTCAAGCCTTTTGTGCGAAGAAAATGGTCGCCCAACGTTGTGGGTGCTATCTATCTGGTCAAGTCTGCACATCCAGAGTTTCAAAAACTGTCCCTGGGTGCTGTCAAGTAGCATGTACTGGAGCGTTCGCATATTATGTAAACGATCCTTGGCTTTGGCACAACCATGCGAAACCCATGGTAAATCCATCAATGTCAACATCATCACCTCAACCAATCCGATGAACCCATCAACCTCTCGGCAGGTGCTGAGGAGTTCACAGCCAGCTTCACCAAAATCACTCTGTAGTCATCAGCCATCGCCAGGAACATATCCTGAGAGTCGAAGCATCGGGCCCATCGGCCCCAAAAAGCAACAAAGTGCAAGCTGTGCTTAGCTGATTTCCAAACTTTCTGAGCTGCTTGCTCTCAGGTTTTCCGCTTGCTCCTGTGCCTTCCCCATTTCCTTTGGTGGGGAGGAGTCTTTATTCTTCCCGTTTCCCAGGAACTTGTTGAACCTCGGGCAAAGCAGAACTGCAACAGACTGCGTAAGATCAGGATAATCTATATTGGCCACTGCCCCTTTGCCATCCTTGAATCATCTTGAATCTGCGCAGAGGGACAGGGAAGTGTAGCGGCGGCTCCAGTTGCCCCTACCGCCCAATGCTGTCCGCTTGGAGGCTTTTGTTTCGCCTTCCACTATGCCTGGGCTGCGTCGCTAAAAGCCTTTAGAGCCATCCAAGTGCATCACAGTGACAAGAACAGAATCCGCTGCTCACTTTTCCCTGAAAAATGACAAAGCTGGGCCAGTGCTCCCACCTCCTACATTGAGGAAAGGTACGCCGGACATCAAGACCAAAAATACTCTCCAAGTCTTCAAATCGTATATCGTCATTGTCCTCCACGGTGTCATGGAGCCTTAGAACAATCTTATTCTGGTCGCTTCGCGACGACAACCGCCCGCGCCGGAGTATTAGCTCCACTAAACCCGGAGGTCCAATAAAACTATGTATGTTCCATGTTGGGCCTTTCTATCGCTCATGTTGGGCTCTATTGGGCTGTGTTGGGGCCATGTTGGGCCATGTTGGGCCTAAGTTGCGGCCATGTTGGCCCATGCGGGGCCCATGTTGGGCCCATGTTGAGCCATGACGCATGTTGGGCCATGCTGGGTCCATGTTGGGCCATGCTGGGTCCATGTTGGGCCTATGTTGGGCCCATGTTGGGCCATGTTGAGCCCAAGTTTGGCAACTTAACCGATTTCACGACCTTTTCAAAAACGTGGAAAAAAACACGATTCTAGAGCAAAAATGCCCCCCCCACCCAAGCTAAAGCTTAATAGCTATTGCAATTGCTTACGGATAATGCGTGCCAACAAAAAAACGCCTCGGCACCTTCGGTGCGGGCGGATTTGACTTGCATGCACCCTCCATTGCAGCAGTCAGAACAGTCAAAACATCATTAACTGTTGTGACAACATCTGCAGCTGCGTTGCAGTCCACTAATGATCACATCCACCTGCACCTAACAGCGCAGCCCCATGAATTGATCGCTTCATAGAGTCTCATGGCATCTGGCAGCGACAGTCATCCAAGTATCATCCAGGCCTTGAGCAGAGCTAGAAGTTCAGCCACAGCCACAGGGTGTACGATGTATGGCTCTCCAGATTTTCTGCGCTGCCCTTTGTGTGCCAACCTCGCTCAGAAACGATGCAACTCGAGACGCGTTAGGGAAAAAGTAGCCGCTTGCCAATGATCTATGAATATCTATGAGAACTCTCAAGACGTGTCCCTTCCTTTCGCTCAGGTACGCTGCAACACAAAGGCCGGAAAGAGCCCGCAAACGGTCATCGCGAGGCCTTGGAGATCAAGCAGAGTCAATGCTGAGAGGAAAAAGGCTTCTGCATGGCTTTCATCAATCAGCATTGCGCACAACGCCCCACAAGAGCCATCAAGCTAATCAGCTTTCGAAGCAGCAAGCCCAAGTGGCCCAAGAGTTTTCCCCCTTCCCCTTCTTGAAAGGCAGCCAAGAGGCAAATACATTAACTTTGGCTCCAGATCTTCCCAAAGATCTTCTACCTTGATAAACTTGGCGGAACAAGTGTGCGTTCAGTAGCTGGCACCCAAAATGTTTGCCGGAGTTGGTGTTTTCAACTTTTTCTTGGAATTTGTTCCAAGTTTAAGGGATGGCTTCCTGTAGAACCCAACTTGAAGCAACCCCATGAATTTGCAACCGAGTCACCTGTTGCTTGAGCTGTCCATCTGGATCGTCCTGCTAAAATTCGGGACGCAAACCAAGATGAGACATCTGTATGTCTTTATATCGCCAAGACACTGTGACACCCAGAAGGCACACATACATACACATACGACATACACATACACACATAATTGCGCAAAGAGACGATCCAACAGAAGCACAAACACACATACACACAGACAGACACAGACATATGCGGACGGACATATACAATTTAAAGAATCTTCAAGATATTTAAAGACGATCAGAGACGATCAAAGGCATCATCGCCAATAGGCCTCAGGCAAAGGCGTCCCCTGTGCGGCCAGCTTCCATCGCAACATGTTATGATTTGGCGATGTGTCTCGCTGCACCAGTTGAGCTTTGACACGGGCCTGTAGCGAAAGCACTTTCGACCGCAAGCTTCGAAGTGGTTCTGGAATGTTCTGGAGAAGAATTGCTCAGGTCTTTGAGTCTATCATGATGTTTCAAAGATTTTCATGCTGAGGACAGCCTTCCGATGCCGCTTTCGATCTAGCCAGCCAAGTAGTCGCGCTCCAGGAGCGAAAGCCAAGCCTCGAATGAGCTGTGACTTTGCACCGTGCTATCTGATCTATCTGTTTCCTCACATGTCCTCACATGCTTAAAGCAGAAAGCAAGTGGTATTCCATCGGTATGCTCTGCCAAGCCCAGGCTGATGGCCAAATTGTGCTGAGCTTGCCACATGCGACCAGGAGGGCACCAGCTGCTCTGTGGGAATGCGGGGAAGATGACGTTGAGCCACAAATGGACCTGAAGCACAATGAAGAAATGCAACAAAGCAAAGCAAAAGTTCAAGCGGTTTTAGAGGCCTGAGAGTTGACACACACACACACAAACACACAATCCAAATTGGAAATAAACGGGTATTGGGTACTGTAGGGAGAGGGGATACTCCCATGAAGCTTCTGACTTGTTGGCAAATTGGTTGAAATGTGGCGACCCTGAGTGAAGTGCCCTGGTGACTCAACGATCGTGCGCAACACTGCAACACCAAAGCAATTCATGGCCGGAGTGTCTCCACGTCTCTCCGGTCCAAGCAGAGGTACCTCAAGTGGAAAGCTGTCCCTCCTGCGGCTTGGGGAATGGCAAAGCTTCGCACGTCTGTGCAGAGCGCCATGGCTTCACATCTTGGACCTATTGCTTCACGGAACTCGCAGACTGAATGTGGACCGCTGCATGACTCTGTGAGATTCTGTAAGTCCTTTCTAGTCTATCTACCTTTCAGATCCTTTCAGATCCTTTCAAATCCTTTCAGATCCTTTCAGATCCTCATTAACATCATTCATACCTCACAAGATCTCGCAACTCACACGTTTATGACCCAGCGTGCAGTGTGTTGAGCTTCAATGTGTCTGACCCCAAGGACCTGGGGGTCATGGTTCATTGCTTCCTCCTTGCCAAGCTGGAAGCCGAAATAACGGGGAGGTGCAACATCGAACAAAGTGGTGCAAGGATAGATAGACTAGATCCGACTCGATTAGACTAGCTTAGATTATATTGGATTGGGTTGGATTGGAGTAGATTGGATATATTATGATACATTGGATTAGATTAGATTAGATCAGATTATAGATTAGATTAAATTAGATTGGGTTAGATTATGTTAGATTCGATTAAATCAGACAAGTTTAGATTAAGATTAGATAAGATAAGGTAAGATTAGATAAACTATGATAAAATCAGATAGATAGATAATGACAAATAGCTACTAATATTTATACAACAGTATAGATTGAGATAGAGAACGACAAAAAAGGCCCAATCAGTCACAGCATCTCAAACTGTATGACAAGAAGGCTCTTTGGACCACTTGCTGGCAATCTATGCTCGGGTGCTGCACATGGCGCAGCACAAATAACAAAGCCAATCGTTCCGAATGCCTGCAATCAGCTTCAAGTTCCAAGCAAATGCCCGAGTCAGTCCGAACATGCTATCTTATTCTGTGTCAGGATCCTTCAGATATCCACTACCATTGTTCTAATGTGATTCCTGCTTCTAGCTTAGCGAAACTGCACATGGAAAATTTGATCGCGCCTCGAGCGGTCGTGTTGCACCATGACGGGCAACAAAATAGAAGCATCTGCATGGCCATAACCGAAAGTGGCTCCTGTCCCAGTCAACTTGTCATTCATCCGCCGCACAGAGAACTGCGTCCAAGCAGAGAGACCATGAGCACTTGCTTCTTGAGACCAGTATGCTCCAGTGCCACGCCGTGTATGCTGACGAGCTAAACCCCTCCAGCCCGAAAACGTCGGGAAAAAACGGTTCAAAGCCCGGCAGGTGAAATGCACACCCAAAGAAAAGTAGCGATTCAAATGGCGATCAAACAATCTCCGTGTAGCCTTCTCATCCTCACTCACTGCACCCTGTGATGCCAACCGTTCAAGCCTTGACCTTAAGATCCTCCACTCCAGCTTCTGAAATTGCCGTGCCACTAAGCTGGACAAAGCATCATGCTCCACTAAAATCTCCAAAGCAGTCATTTGTTCTGACTGCTGATCGGTAGCAACAGCCCGAGCGGAGCCAAATCCAAGAGAAGGAACCAAAGAAATCAGTGGAGGCAAAAATGTTGTCTTGCCCGCAGCTTCCAAGGGCGAGCTGACAAGCGACACAGTGACTATATCGGGCTGAATTCTATCGTGCCTCATGATTTCCAATATTCGCACCGCGCCCTCCCAATCCAGGCTCTTTTGACATGCTTCAGCAGCAGAGTTGAATGACACCTTGCTCCTCCTGATCTTCCACTGAGGCATTTCGTTCAGGATATTCAACGCTTGAGGCAACTGGCCACTTGCAGCACATGCACTGATTTGGGCATTGCACATGATCTCGTTGGGCTTCAGCCTCTGAACCACCTGCACTTTGGCGATGTCCAAGGCCCACTGCCACTGTGCTGCCTGGCGTGGGGAATTCCGGGAACGATTTCATTGGCTTATGGCCTTATCGTGCGACTTACACTCCGTGCGAACAAGCAGGGAGGTACCGCAAGGTAATGGAGGGAAAAACACGAACATCCTCCGAGTTGCATCAGGACTTGGGAGAGTGCTTTGATGTGCAAATTCGCCTTGTAATCAAATTAGTATTTCAGGGCCATGTGTCTGGTACTTGCGTCCGTGGCCTTCTCACATGCGCTGATAGTTGCACCACCAAGAATTCGGTCTGGCAGAATGCCTGCAGGGTACAAAGGACAAACTGCAACCGAGCTTCGATTGCACTGCCAGCTCCACCAGCCCCAAACTTGACAACCACAAGAGATCACGAGAGCCTGCTACATTGCTGGAGTCAACAAGTGCAATTGCATCCTGCCAAAGCTGACCCTTCTCGGCAGCTGTAATCAAGGCAGCAAAAGTCACGACCTTGGCGAAATTCTCATATGGAAAGCCATGGAAAGCCATCTGCATCTTTTAAGGTCGTCACAGTGTCAGTGTAAAACGATGTAAAAAGCACAAAAACAAAACCTGAAACGTTCGATGCGGTCTGACAGCATTCTAGTGGCATCTGTTTGGATGGAGACGCCTTCCATTTCCTGGAAACCCAGCAGGCGGATGCAATTGGCAAGGTGGACATGCAAATCACCTCGTAAATGTTTGACCAGGGCGTTACTTAGAACAACGTTTCACCCAGAAACCTGAGACGCATAGAACAACGTATAACTTAGAGATGTTCAAACATGTTCAAACCATCATCCACATGCAGTTCGTCCTTGACGATTCTTTGTGCCAGCTTTGGCTGCAACCCTGCCGCACAAGCAGTGACAGCTGCATTGAGAATGTGCCTCCCAATGATAATCAAGCTGTGGTGAAGATTGGTGAACGGCTCGGTTCCTAAGGACCTCAAAAGCACACATATAAAGTGACACTCACACGTATATGTTTACATGTTTAGGACAATTGCATGGAATTAGTGTCATCCGTGTGCAACTACATATTCTTACTCGGCATATATGTTGAGGGCAAGCATTTCAGCGCCTGTCGATTGGCAACCGGCTGTCTTGGAAAGCCTGCAAAGCGCGCTCCCACTGCTGTGCCTCAACACTTGCAAGCCATCACCACCACAATTTCTCATACCGACAAACATGATTGTGTATTGATCATACACATGATCACATGTACACACACACATTTTTAAATATATAGATATAATATATTAATATATGATACATAAAGTATGTGCAATAATATGTAAATAATACATCCTTGAAAGTCACTGAAGGGTGTATGTCTAATGTGCCAACATGACGGCCTTGAAACCCAAGACTCTTAGCATTTAAACGATCCCAGGGTAAACAATCAAAACAACTCTCAAAATATGGCCGGCCAAACCTTCTCGAATACGCTGAGGGATGTTCCAAGCATAAGGACATCTGGCCTCAACTGCGGCAGCCCGCAACGGAAGAGAACATCAAGGAATCAACACCTGTAGCTCTGGATTTGCTAGGAGGGCTCACACCAAACCATGCAGGGAGTCCAACAGCAAAAAGGAAACCTCGAAGCCAAGGGCTTTCACGTTTTAGGCCTTGATGGCCTTGACGTTTGAGCCTCTTAGCAAAAGTATGCAAAAGTCGTTTGCCTCAAAGAAGCATCTGAGCGCACCCGCATCTTTCCACTTACCAGGACCACCAGCAGCAGCAAAAAGGTCGTACCTGGCTTTTTAGGCCCCCCTACAGCGCCTAGTGCAGGAATGCTAAAAAGGTTCACTTATGCGAGGTGAATGCTGGGGTCACGTGATCACATCTGGAAGAACAGCGCACTGCCTGTCGGGAGACAAGCCACGATGGCTCAGTGGCCACTTAAAACATGCTGCAGTAAACCACCAAATAGGCAGACCGAACATGACCACGCGTGTAGTAGATGTATATTCAAGGGTTGCTAAGGAGCATTGCTTAAAACATTGTCTAACCCCTGGGATAGAAGCTGTCTTTTGTTCCATCAACACGAGCCTCTGGAAGGCGAGCATTTTTAGCGTAAACCTCTGGCAAAGCACACACACACACACAAAGTCTATTCTACATACCTTGAAGCCGTTTCGACAGCGTTGGTGACAGTCCTCCAGTGACCCAGTGTCGCAGCCTGTGGGCTTCGCAAAGCACAGTTGAACCTTTCGACGCCAAAAACATTATCAAAACTTGAGCACAGAATGCGGAGCTCTGTTTCTGCTTGCTTTCAACATTTCTCTTGCAAGGTTGTGCTATATTGATATTGCCAAGCCACGTCTTCAGGTCAGGAAGGATGCCCGACCTCATTTAGTAATGGATACTTAGTCGGATGCTCATGGTTTTTCTCAACCTGCAACATTGCAGGTGCACACCAATTCGCAAGCTTGAGGGCCCGAGTTCCAAACTGGCAAGAGTGCTGCAGCAAAGCAGCCACCGTGGCCCATTGCCCAGCTCCTTCGGGTTGGTGACTTCTATGCAACAAGTGACTGATTGACTGAATCACGAACCGACTGATTGAACGATCGCATTCATCATCATCATCATCATCATCATCATCATCACCACCATCATCATCAGGAAGCAAAGAATAGAGGTCAATGGACACTTATCACAGCACTGACGGCCACAAGATGCCCACTGGTATACACCTCTCTCTCTCTCTCTCCCCTTCTCTCTCTGTCTTTGTTGCATTTCTTGGAGCACCTTTAGAATACTGGTGTACAGTACCGGTTGGTGTCTAGGGTCTCGTCTTGCCTGGTGTAAGACACCTGCGACATTTTCTGTGGGTTGCTGGGAACGCGAGCATGAGAGGAATGTTTTAGAAATCAAAATGATTGAGTGTGGCAAGCTACCGTCTGGTGCTGATTGGAGCGAGGAAAGAAAAGCTGTGTTCATGCCGTGTGGCTAGCGAGATCTGGCGACATCTGAATCATCATTTGGAAATGCTGCTGTTTGAGTGCTTAATACTTTAGTATTCTGATCTGCGGGAGGTTGTTGACACATGCGATCCTTTTTTTTGTCCGGCTTTGGACCATAAAAGTCTACTACTAGAGTAATTTTCTAGTTGGAGTGGTGTAATTACTAGCCCAGCACTCCGCACAAAAGTCTGGGAGGCCCAATGCAACCATGGTTGTCGGCCTCTACTGCAAAGTCATGGCAAATCATTATTTCGCAAAACAGTCTCAGCATCTCTGAAGTGATGCTAGCCAAATCCTCAAACCCCAAGATCCTGCACAAGCATTCACTGCCGCACCAAGTGCTATCACATCCTTATGTCAGATGCTGCACTCTGATACAACTTGAAGCTGAATCTTGATGTCAGCCTTCGCGAGGCTATGACAACTCTGACCAAAACAAACATAGACATAGAGGTACTGTCGCATAATATTGTACAGTATAAATGGTGTACAAATGGATGCAGTACAAGATGCAATGATACAGTCAATGCCAAGGGGCCGTTTGGAGGGAGATGACTTCCATCTGCAGGTTTCAGTGTTACAAGAGGCAGCGCAAACGACGAAAGTAACGTCGGTTGTTTCAGCTGAGTCGTTGCTCGTTGCACCTGACTCAAGGCCAGCGTTGCATGCTTCCACAGCTCCCGCTTGCCCAAGGCGCTAAGCAAACGGGTGAAGTCCTGCACAAGTTGCAGGTCTTGGAGTCTTGGATGTGAAATGGATGTAATAAGGTTCTGTAATTACAATTCTGTAAAAGCCCAAATCTACAACCCTTCAAGATCTCTCAAAAATTGTGTCATAGCCTGTCCTGGGGTCGACGTAGAAGTTTTAAGGTTGACAGCCGAGAGAACAGCTGCCCAGGTGCTAGGCCTGTCAGGCCGCTCCGTCAGTGGAGACATGTGGAGACGGTAGCAATTTCACTCCAAGCCTCGATGGCCGTGCGTCTGCGAATGGATAGGGCCTTCGGTTGCATCTCAAACTTGTTGCACGATATTGTGAGAGCTTCCGAAGCACTCTCAAAATTGCAATAGCTCGCCTAGCAGCTTGTCCAAATGCCAGAAGAGATCCTCTAGTGAGTCAGGTCTGCTGGACAGTCTCATGCTTTTTCCAGTCAATTTCTCTAAATGTCAAGATTGTGAAGGCTAAGAATACATCATAATACGTCTACCCACGTCAGCTCCTTCGCAGGTGGAGGGACACCTGATCAGGGACACGTCTCGAAAACCGTGTGTGGTATATATGTAATGGCTGACAACTCACTTAGCACTCACTACCCACTTAGCACTCTCAAACATCACTTAGAACTCTCAAATCGTCTCACTTAGAACTCACAAAGCTTCAAAACGCTAGAAGGGTTGCGAAAAGTGGATTTCAAAATGCATCACTTAGCACTCACGGATTTTGCAGGTTGAAGAAGACAGGGGTGGGGTTGGGGTGGGGTGGGGTGGGATGTTAACGTCCAACAACACAGGGATGGGGTTGGGGTGGGGTGGGGTCCGGTGGGATGTTAACGTTCATTGGCACCTGCACACAAGATCAGCACACCTCCAACAACACAGGGATGGGTTGGGGTGGCGTGGGATGTTAACGTTCATTGGCACCGGGGTGGGGTTGGGTTGGGGTCGGGTGAAATGTTACCGTTCATTGGCACCTGCATACAAGACTGCACCTAATCATTCTTTAGCTCTGTTCTTCAGAGAGGTATAAGCGATGCAGCGACAAGAGTACCAAGCGATGGCGCGCCCTGCATATAAGATCATATAAGAGTTGTTTGTATTTGTTTGTGTGGTCATGCTGCATCCTGCCTTGCCCTGAGGTCTTCGGAAGTCCTTGAAGGGGCTGAAGCGGCATCTCCGCAATGCTTTCGTCGCATGGTGGCACAAGACGTATTCAGTCGATGGTCAGAGAGTCCCCATGTCAGGAGGCTTTGCAACATTGACGGAGTCATTTTGCAACTGCATTATCTGCATTGGAACGGAGTCATCTCTGCAAAGTCTTCAGCTGCCACAAGAGCTATCAGAAGATTGTAAGTCTCTCCGCATCATGGATTGACATGGATTGACATTCTAGATCCCTAGACAAGGATGGTGGCTTTCGGCTTTCTTCTGTGATTGAGTCACGTTTGAGCTTTTCATCAACGACATCAAGAATGCACGACATGGATGATCACCGATGCAAAGCCCCAGTTGCACACTTGACGATCACAACCACACACACACAACAATACCGACAGTACCGACATACCGTGATTCATCTCATAACCAGCCGTCCAGGTGATAAAATTCGACGCCGATATCATGGATCTTCAGGGCATCTCCTGAGGTTCAATGCTCTTTTCATCGAATCTGCCGCGAGGTGGCACCTCCGTCCAAATTCACGGTACTTCACTTGTCAGCCTGTCAGCCCTTTGTGGGCATGAAAAAGCACCGAGAAACTGCTCCGCAGAACTGGTGATCAAGGCTCTGGAGCTACAGTCTTTGACTGGCTCATGAGGGCAAAAGCCTGAAACAATCTGAAACACTAATGGTACACGTACTACACGTAGGCTACACATAGGCTACACCTACGCAACAGTTCACCAAAGAGAGTTCATGCGTTCAGCCTCAGCCGCACGAAGCTTGAACAGCACACGCAAAACCACCTTTGGTCCCCAAGACGTATAAAGACCTACCATCTCCGAGACCATCTCCCAAAAGCGGCTCAGAATTTTGCTGGAAGTTGGATATAGTGAAGGGGAGCCGGGCAAGGTTCAAACTTCTTTTCAGGCTAGAAACGTCTGAGAAGGTTAAATCTCGCGGATGTCGTTCCGAGTCTGGCATTGACCAGTCGCTGCCTCACAGAGATTTTGGGTTGGTTTTCTGGTCAAAGGAAATTGCAAAACGTTTTCCAGGGCCTCGTTCGACGAGAAGACCCAAAACTACCCAGGTAGAAGGGCTCTCCTGGCCCTTGTATTTGATTCGGCCGAAGCAGAACCTGAATTTGGATGACCAGGACATGAAAAAAGGCAATCACAGCAATCCCAATTCTTCTAGGGGAGTTCAGTGACGATCTAACCAAGTCTATGCAAGCCAAAGGCAAGCACTGCAAACCCTGGCGCAGCCCGACCCCAAACCGTGGCCAAGAAGCCCATATTCGGCTCCCCGCAGCACTTCATAAACAGTGAACATATCCTCAGCCATGCTTGGCAGCGATGCTGCCAATCAAATTTGCGAACATCACTGCAGGCACAGGTCCCGCATGGTCATGCCGTTTCTTATGTAATTAGGTAGCTGAGCCACTCCTTTGGGGATAATGCCCAGGGGAGGCAGTTTGCCTGGCATGTCACAAACAGTTGGCGAAGGTTGAGCTTGAATCACATTCCCTGCTTACATGAGAATGCCACGACATCATGAGACAATGTGGGAAATGGGTGTCTCCCTTTCAAGTGCCTCCTTTTGGATCCCTTTGGAACAACTGGCCATGCCTTCAGCATCTTCACATCCCTGTTGCCTTCATCAGCTTCTTTCATACTCCATGGACAGAAGACAGGCCAGTGTGGCGATCGCGCATGCCCCCAAAGCTTGCATCCTCGCTCAGCTCGTACACGATAAGTTCCCCCTAGCCGAACTCACACCATTCAGTACTGCGAATCCTGGTTCCGACCATTTCTGACCTCATTGTCAGACCTCCAACTCTGACCTCCTACATCATTCTTGACGTGACGGTGCTTGTTTTCGTGGCTGACTCTTGCCTCCGGTGAAATGTTTCGATAGATAGCAGGAAATGCCTCCTTCAAGCACAGCACGCATTGCTTCACTGCTATGAGCTTGTATGAGCCATGGGCTTACATCATCTTACATCACTTGACTCTGCAAACTTCGGCGCTCACAGCAAAGACGCTTGCAAGTGCAGTCCGCGGAGGCGCGTAGGGGGGTTGTCCGGCATGGGTGGACCTCGGCCAGAAAATCACCCGGCATCACTCAGCAAAAGGATGGACAAAACATGACTGCCACGTCGTGCCTCCTTCGCTCCAGAGGAACGGATGTCCGCCTTGGTGTGGAGCGGAAAGAAATGTGGCGCACAGAATAACGCACAGCACGCTGGAGCCGAGCTGCAAGTACTCGGCCGCCGATGTATTCATTGCGCTTCATAGACCATACCTGGAAAGTACGTTGCAAATGTCAGCGATATGTTTGCACAGTCTGGCTGACCTGTGCTGGTCGCCACTAAGTGCATCCAAGTTACAATGCCTTCCTCAGAATTGCTCAGAATGCATTGACGTGCAGTCATGCTCTCCAGATCGTTTTCTAGCATTGTCTGTAGCGACTGTAGCGGTACGCCTGCTAAAATAGCCTCAAACACCTTTCCGCTTCTGATCCGTCTAATTTTTTTGGTTTGAATCTGCCTTACTTTGGGAATCGGCAAGGAAAGACAAGAGTTGAAATCTGAAGGCTTCAAGCCCACACATACTCAAACACATGCACACACACAATCACACGCGCACACACTGCTGAATACACTCACACACGGCAGGTGATCTAAATTCTTTCATCCGGAAACGGCAATTCTTCGCGCAATGTATGTATGTATCTATCTATCTATGTATCTATCTATGCATCTATCTATGTATCTATCTATGTATCTATCTATCTATGTATTTTATGTATCTATGTATCGATGCATCTATGTACAAGTATCTATGTATGTATGTACCTATGTATCTATGTATATCTGTCTCTATGTATGTCTGCCTCTATGTATGTCTGTGTCTGTCTGTGTCTGTCTGTGTCTCTGCGTGTGTCTCTGTGTGTCTCTGTGTGTCTCTGTGGGTGTCTGTGTGTGTGTCTGTGTCTGTCTCTCTGTCTGTGTCTGTCTCTCCGTCTGTGTCTGTCTGTCTCTCCGTCTGTGCCTGTCTGTGTCTGTCTGTGTCTGTCCTGTCTGTCTGTGTCTGTCTGTGTCTGTCTGTGTCTGTCTGTGTCTGTCTGTGTCTGTCTGGGTCTCAGCGTCTCTGTCTCTCTGTCTCTGTCTGTCTGTCTGTCGGTCATGTGATTCCTCTGTGCGATGCAAGTTGGCATTGCCTGCAACCAAATGGCAACTGGAAAGTATGGAAATCGAGCCCTGGCATTGTTGACGATAGCGATCCTGAGTATTGCCATCAGCTGTCAGACAGAATAGGAATGTTCAGAAGCATGCATTATCACTAACTTAGACCAATGCAACAGGTACCTATGGAACTTACAAGTGCTTGGCAAACACATGGGTTAGTTATATCAGTTAGATCTGAGAGTTGGAGGCTCCAGTTCTTCCCTTCGTTTCGGGAAAAACGTAAGCGGTTCTGAATGCTTCCAATTTGCATGAAGCCATGAATGCATGGAACAGCACCGGTGTGGAATACAGCCCTGACTTTGCACGTCCTTTCCCTTCCGACAAGAATCCCATGGCTTGGCCAGTCATCAGGTAGCCTCACTAAAAAGGAGGGAGGGCACCGAATGGCTCATGACAGGCCCTTGCATATGAAGCACGAGATAGAGGGATCGACATGGAAACACAGGTGGAAACCCATGCACATGTGCCCATATATTCAGATTGTCAGCCCACATCAGCCCACATAAAATCATGGAAACAGATTCATAAATGTACATAATCAGTGAGGTGATTGTCATGAAGGTTCAGGGTCCAAACATCTCACACAATGTCAAACATTCTAAATTGCGCATCAGGCAGCGGTCGGTGCAGAATCCTTGGTTTGTGAGCTCAGTCTCATGTACGCTGAAAGCTTGAACCAAAGAATTCGCAATTCCCTTGCGCTGCGACGCTAGCGATCAATTATGATCTGAATAGGAGCTTTGAAAACACAAGGCCACAGCACCAACGTTCAGTGAAATTCATCTGCAAAATCCGCCCGCACCGAAGGTGCCGAGGCGTTTTTTGTTGGCACGCATTATCCGTAAGCAATTGCAATAGCTATTAAGCTTTAGCTTGGGGGGGGGGNTGCTCTAGAATCGTGGGTTTTTCCACGTTTTTGAAAAGGTCGTGAAATCGACGAAGTTGCCAAACTTGGGCTCAACATGGCCCAACATGGGCCCAACATCCCTCAACATAGGCCCAACATAGGCCCAACATGGGCCCAACATGGCTCAACAT
>BGPT01001689.1:48259-102441 GCA_003297045.1 Symbiodinium sp. clade C Y103 | reverse complement strand
CATGGGCCCAACATCCCTCAACATAGGCCCAACATAGGCCCAACATGGGCCCAACATGGCTCAACATGGGCCCAACATGGGCCCAATATGGCTCAACATGGGCCCAACATGGGCCCAATATGGCTCAACATGGCCCAACATGGGCCCAACACGGCCCAACATAGGCCCAACATGGGCCCAACATGGCTCAACATGGGCCNCCCAACATGGGCCCAACACGGCCCAACATAGAGCCAACATTGGACCAACATACTCCAACTTTGGAACTCCCAAGCTAACACTCCGGTGCGGGCGGTTGTTGTCGCGAAGCGACCAGAATAGAAATAGAACAAACAATCAAAGTAGAAATAGAGCAAACAATTTCAATTAGAACAAGAGTCTTGACGATGTCCTTCTCAGTTAGCTCTTCATCATGCTCTGGGATAGTGTAGCCAGTGTCATCGTCGTCTACAGGCTGCGGCTCTTGACCTGTGAGTGGTGCTGGAGACTGTCCAAACATGGCAATGAAACTTTCACGGAGCGACAAAGCTGTGAAAACACGGGCAATTGCAGAAACACGTGCTAATTCAGGTGGCGAGTCAAATAGGATACCAAATGTCAAATGATGCCACATGATACCAAATGATGCCAAATGTCAAAGATGTGTAGGCAAGACACGCTTCTTCGGCCAGTAGAGGTCCAAGCGAGACCGGTGTCCAGGAGCATTTGTGCCTATCAGGGTGAGGAGGAGGTCAATTCTTGCAGGAGTAGATCCATGGCAATCGCTACTTTGCACGCCAAATTTTTGAACAATAAGGTGTTTGTATGCTATGATATTTGCTTGCAATGCATATACGAAACGAATCTCAGGCCCCAATCATTTGCGGTCAGGTTGCTTTTAGTTCTTTTTCTGTGCCATGCTAAGCTGCTAAGTGGTCTAATTCTCACCATGTTCTCACAGCTCGGTGGTTCTTGGGTTGACTTCACTTGGGTCGATGCTGACACCGGAGTCCCACCTAGTGCCCATTGAGTAAATTCAGCGTAGTCAATCTCCTAGCGCACGCACACAGCAAGAACTTCAATCACGGGTCAACATTGGTCAAGCAGTCAAGCACCTTCGCTGCTTTGCTATGCGTTGCTAATGGTGTTGCTCATAATTTCAACCACGCATCGAAGTCGTGATCTTTGTCCATTGCCATCTGGAAGGCTATCACATACTCTTTCCCCCTGGGTGACAGGCAAAACTAATAGTGCCCTGTCTCTACATCCCGAAATCCTTTGGCAATTCGGAAAGTACAAAGCTTGTTGCACAATGTCGCACTCGTCTTTGACTTGTCAAATTCATGTGGCTTGATTGTTAAAAAATATTAAAAAATGCTTCCAAGCTGCAAGCCGATGCCTTCCAGGCATCTCTCGAATTCGTTAACATCCAATACACCGTCCCCATTGCCTGGTAGCTCAAACTTCTTGCGTCAGGACATTGTGACATAATGTGACATGTTGTGACATGTTGTGACATATTCAGCCGTACTCATAGCTGCCAAAGCCAAGAAGCTGTCTGCACCTCAGTTAGACATGTGACGGGCTCTGCTTTCTTTGCCGCAAGAGTTGCTAGAGGATTCGATGCAACACAGCATGGAACCACAGCACGGAACAACAGCACCACTTGGACATTCAGCCAAGAAACCTTCGAAGACTTGAAGCACTCGATCCATCATCTCATTGACATCATGCAAGGACCGCATTACTTTCAGATTACGCGGCCTCAAAGCCTTGAGACAATCTTCGAGTTGTACGTGTACCCGGCCAGTCCTCAAGCAAGCCGCAAAATAGATTTGATAGATAGATAGATAGATAGATAGATAGATAGATAGATAGATAGATAGATAGATAGATAGATAGATAGATAGATTTGATTGATTGATAGATAGATAGATAGATAGATAGATAGATTTGATAGATTGATTGATAGATAGATAGATAGATTTGATAGATTGATAGCTAGATAGATAGATCGATAGATAGATAGATAGATCGATAGATAGATAGTTAGATGGATAGATAGATAGATAGGTAGGTAGGTAAATAGATAGATAGATAGATAGATAGATAGATTTGATAGATAGATAGATAGATAGATAGATAGACTGATAGATAGATAGATAGATAGATAGATTTGATAGATAGATAGATAGATAGATAGATTTGATAGATAGATAGATAGATTTGATAGATAGATAGATAGATTTGATAGGTAGATAGATAGATAGATAGATAGATAGATTTGATAGATAGATAGATAGATAGATAGATAGATAGATAGATTTGATAGATAAATAGGATAGATAGATAGATAGATAGATGGATAGATAGATAGATAGATAGATAGGTAGATAAATAGATAAATAGATAGATAGGTAGGTAGGTAAATAGATAGATAGATAGATAGATTTGATAGATAGATGGATAGATAGATAGATAGATAGATTAGATTAGATTAGATTAGATTAGATTAGATTAGATTAGATTAGATTAGATTAGATTAGATAGATAGATAGATTAGATAGATAGATAGATAGATAGATAGATAGATAGATAGATAGATAGATAGATAGATAGATAGATAGATAGATAGATAGATAGATAGATAGATAGATATACAATACGCATGATGATATTTTTGTTTTCCAATGTCTTCCACGTGTCTTTATCTCCACTCGAACCAAAGAGTCACATCAGCCCTGCAAGGCGAGTTGCTCGGGACACCATTCTACACAAGTGCCTTCCTTGCCGTTGATCTCTCTCTCTGACTCGGTGACCAGGGTCAATGATCAAGGATCAAGATGGATCAAGGACATCAATTTCCAGAACTATGCAGAACATTGCAGAACTCTATCGATGGCATTTCATGGCGTCAAGTCACTGCGATTTATAGACGTGGTGAACATGCCATATACAGTCAAGCAACCCTGATCCCGACGACCATGACACGGGTCCCTGGAGAGAGCTCCTGGTGGCTGCGGTGATGACCATGTTAAAATGCCCTTTAATTGCCCTTTACAATTCCAATGATGCACTGGGTGTATACGAAAATATACACCACCAATGTCATGGTTCATCAATCTGTTGTATTGGTTCATTAAATCTTATTAAATCCTATAATATCAATGTTTATCAATGTCTAATTATAATCTAATTATTGTAATTTTCACCATTGACATAAACATGTGGAGGATTGTGCAGGTATACCGTATACCCCCCGAAGGGAGCCAGGGGGATTTGGCTGAGGTCAGAACTCCGCCAGAAGACCCGCGCGGGTATGTGCCCGACATGGCGCTGGAGTTTTTTTTGGATCCTATCTCTGGATTGTGTCCAGCTGGACTGCTGAAGGCGACTTTCTGAGATTGTAAGATATTGTGAGAATTGTCATGCATTTTTTGCGAAGCCCTACTATCTCCAATAATTGAGCAAGATGCACTGCGGCAGGTAAAACTTGACTTGTCAGCAGGCGACGCAGTGGTGGAAAGAGCCACACCATGCCACACCATTCAAAAGTAACGCCGAGTAATTAAATCTACATCAAGCATCCAAGAGCTACAATTCTTTGTCTGCAGCTCACAGCTCTCTGGTCCAGTCTGGGAATTCCTCAGGGACGGAAAGCACGACAAATGGCTAGGACTGCGCCAAACTGTTCTGAGTCGAAGAGTAGTCCAAGGGAAATCAACCGCGTCGCTGCGTCATCCGATTCGCTCCACGTCTTGGTCTCGAACGGATGTCGAACGGATGCGAAATGGTAGCAAATCAGCATATGCCGGCAGAAACTTAAGCTTCCTCAGCAAAGATTGCCAAACTAGCATGCCCAAATAGATCCAAATAGATCCAAATAGATCCAAATAGATCCAAATAGATCCAAATAGATCCAAATAGATCCAAATAGATCCAAATAGATCCAAAAGTATATAAAGCGGATATGGATGATAGCGGCATGTATTTGATGTATTTGATGTATTTGAACAAAATTTGTTTTTGTTTTTGCGACGCTGTCATTTTGTCAAAATCCATGTCAATCCCCCTGAGGATCATGGCAGCATTACGTAACATCTGCATTCTCTCGACCATCTCCTTTCGACGGATTCTCCCATGTCAAGTGCAACCGCACATTCAAGCATTCAGCAAGCATTCAGCAAGCATTTGCATGGAAGACCCTGAAATGCGCCTTGACCTTTTCGTCTTGGTTGACCTGCCAGCAGGATGCTCCATACAGCGCATGGAGGGAAAAGAATAGAATGCCAACACTGATGGAGTAGACTATGTTAAGTTTGAGTAAAGGACTTGGATGAGACCAGGGGATACCAGGGGTGACTTTTTTGATCAGTAGAAAACATTTTCAGATCAGGAGACTTGGTTTCGACTTCATTGGGCAGGTGGTGCACTTCAGCTGAAACTGGGACACCTATTTTGCACTATGTACTCACCCTGTGCTAAACTCAGACATGCAAAATGGTGCAAGTCATGTCACCTTGGGAAAGCATGTCTGCCAGCGTCTGCCAATGTACAAATTTCTCGACATACTTTGGGATGGAAACGTTGCGAACAACTTCCTCACTGCAACTGCCCATCATCATCATCATCATCATCATCATCATCATCATCATCATCATCATCATCATCATCATCATCAGCATCAGCATCAGCATCAGCATCAGCATCATCACCACGAGCCTGTCTTCCCGATAGGCCCTGCTCCTTCAGGTATTTCCTTAGCGGGAAGCAATCAATCAAATGCAAGCAAATCTGCAAACCTGACCTGAGCACCAAAGCGCGGACGCTTCCGCGTACGTTTGGAATCTCTTCAGTTTCATACTGCCGCTTCTTGTAGTACTGTAGCAGGCTTGCTGAGTTTGCCAAGCCACTTCCGATTTGGAATGTCTTCAGTGCGCAAGCGGAAGAGTTCGTCAGCCTGCTCTTTATTCAAGCTTCCAACCTTGAAGTCACCATCATCAACAAAGCGAAAGCAGGAGATCAGTCAAGCCATGTCAAGCCTTAAGATGATATCAGGGAGGGTCTGAGGACCCAACGTTGTCCTCAACACGCTCAAGGTAGCCCTGCCATGGCAGGTCACACCCGACATCACCAGACACACCCATATGATCAGTATGAAGCCGTGCTGATCCATGCCTGGAGGAGGCCCCAGGTGACGAAATGACGCAGCGAAATGCCCAGGGCAGCAAGTTCCTCCCGGAGCTTCTGAAATCTGCTGAGCGACTCTTTGGAGCAAATTTTGCATTCTGAATCATTCTGATATTCTGCAGCTATTCCATCTCTCTGAAAATGTTTGCAGCTCCAGGGCCTCTGATTGCTCCTGACGAAATGCAAAACATAGCTTCGACATAAGCCAGCTTTGAAGTTTGGGCTCTCTTTCTGGCTCTCTTTCTTGCTCTCTTCAACGGAACTCGCCTGTTTAAACCTCTCCAACTGCTTTCCCTCGCAGGCAAGGAATGCCTGTTGGGTGCAAGAGTACAGGTTTGTGGCATTCAACAAACGTAACAAAGCAACATGCCGGCAGTTCATAGAGGGCCATCGCTCGCTGGATCACCTCACTCATGAATGGGAATCAAATGAAGCAAATCACACTTGTCAGATCCTGTCAGTGTGATGAAAAAATAATGCACCACATGATCCAAATGTATCCAAATGATTTCAAATGCGCATTTCTGAGGACACTTCCTTGTATCGCTCTTCCTCTGGCAGGTCTTTCCCGTCCCAGTGGCCAGCCGTGACGTATTGCACGGCTTCTTCCCTCAAAGGCGTGCAAGTGATAGCTCCGGAGATAGGTCTGTCCGAGTCTATCCCACTTATATAATCAACACTTGGGCCACGACCCTTTTTCCAAGTCTTCCAGTACTGTGTGGTAAGCTGGTGTCAGCCTGAACGTTTCAATCTCACGAGGCCAGCAACAAAATGTAGCTGCACCATGCCTGTATCTGTTGTCGAGGCCGATTCCAGGGATTAGGTGGATCAAATCGAAGTGGAGCAAGTGGCGCAAAATCATTACGACCTTACCCGAGAATGTCGTAGATATCTGTGACAAATGTCAAAACAGGTTGAAACGCACTCAAGAGCAAGCAACCAGCAGTCACAGTAATTGGACAGTTCTGATTGGCTACGGGATGCATCTGTAGACAGAGACAGCGGAAAAGGCATGTCAAGCAGTAGAACAAATCATGTTTGGTACTGTTTGGTGGCTTCACTCTTGACCTGAAGCCACAGAATTGCGAAGCTCCGTACATAGTCACTTCTCAGTGGGCTGTCATTGGCAATGGTCTGCACACTTCTCACCTCATGGGTGGGTGTAGGTGCAGGTGCAGGTGCAGGGAGGACCACAGGACACACAAAATGCCTGAAATATCCTGAAATCAGGAAATCAAAGAGGCGGACCCCATCAATGAGCGGAAGTACCGCAGCCAAAGCTGGATCCTCAGGATCAGCAAACGAAGACATATCCTCTTTTTGCCACCAAACTTAGCGTTGCAAATCCACATTCTCACCTTTTTCTGGTATCGAGAGTACTGAGTCACACGCCAGGCTGAATGGCAAAGCCTCATATGTCGGGCGTCGTGGCTGCGAACTCATGGATCTTCTAGGGGCAGGCACATTATCATACTTATCTGAGATCTTTAAGTTTCGCGGCTTCATGTAGCTAGTAGCAGCTAGGGGTTCTTTCCATCACCTGTTCACTCCGTCCCACTCCATAAGTCTCTGCCAAAGGGCTTGTTGAAAATCGCGCCCTGCAGGCGATTCGGACCTGCGGCCAACTGGGATCAAGAGTGACAGCGGTGAACCACGGGCACGCATTGTGATTCCAACATTCGACATGTGGAGCTTCAACCAAAAAATCTTTTCCTACGAGTACTTACTACATATGCAGTTTTGTCTTGCGTTCTATTACTTCATTTTTGTTCATTATGCCTCTTGTCGAAGTTTCAGAATGCTTTTGTTGTTGTTTGAGGCTTTCGCCATGGGTCGCAATTCTGCAGTCCCCTCATCCTCCAAGTCTTCTGTTCCACGGCGGATCCAGATCAGAAGACATGTGCTTAATTGCACTTTGGTTGCCTCTTCCCCGATACGAATTTTCAGTCGACTACAATGATCATCACGTTATAAGGATGGAGAATGAATAATGCATTGAGGATCAGTCAATGAATCATGTAAATGTAGTAGTTTAATGATGCTTTTTGTAGTTTCTGCCACTGCTACCTTCTCTGTTCGTTTGCTCCAATTCCAGCCTGGTTCCTCTTCAACTGGTTGCTGCTGAGACCGCTACCACGGTTGCTCTTGCTTCTTTCTCATCTCCCTTTTGTGTTGGGTGTTCTCTTGCTCTCACTTTTGGTGCTTTTTTTTGGTATGTGTCTCCATTCTTGCCGCTACTGCTTTGCTTCTGATCATTGTTCTTGTCATTCTCTTGTTGCTGCCGTTGCTGTTGCTGTGCCGCTGCTGTTGTTGCTGTTGGTTCCGCTGCCGCATCTGCCGCTTGTGCCGCTTCTGTCGCTTCTGCTGCTACAGTGTGAGTTTTGAGGGGCGTCGGCGCATTTGGCAGGGGAGTTTAGCTTTTCTTTGGTGAGTCCGTGGCTGAATAAAAAAAACCAGCATCAACCAGCAACAAGTGATGAAGCTACCTTTTGGGGCAATTGTGCAAAAAGAGTTGGACATTCTGAGGTTCTGGAAGAGCAAATTGCGCGGCAAAGGTAAAAGCGAAGAGCCTAATCCACAACTAGAACATAGGCGCGCAGAGTCGAGAGAACAAGCAGCAGCTCGACGTCTTGAATGTGTGCGCGTATACTAGTATACCCTAGAGAAAAACATAGTCACTCAGTGTCACTCGTGTGCCTCCTTCAACAACTACCTGGGTAGAGCAACAGATTTTGGATATTGTAGATGAATATCTGATTGATGGAAAATGATGAAAAAATGAAGATGAACACGCAACATGTAACATAGATGTGTCAGGTACAATTCGGTACAATGCATGCTGCAACCATGTGACACTACACAGTACTCATATCTAGCCATAAGATTGCAAATGGTTGCAGGGCTTTCACAGCCTCCTCTCGGGATCCAAAAGCTTCTGCAAATCCAGCAATGGAACTGGAACTGCAGATTCGTCTTCAATCTTGGTCAGCGCCTCGGTGGTGTCAAGGTGAACATACCATTACTGTCAGAGACTGGAACAATGTCAAAACTAAATGATCTTGAGCAACCACCATCAACCACCAGGACTGGGCTCTCAAGCAGGCGTCCATCTGCGGACCTTGACATGTCTGACAGCATGCTTTCTGATGGCCAACAATTGCCATGAAGCTGAAGGCCTTGAACGAAATTGCATGGCTGCTGTCTGTGCAGACAAAGCATTCCTCGGAAGCGGGGAACAACGTTCCTCAAAGTTCATGCCGCTCATGCCATATTGATCCCGTGAGGATCATGTGAGGCATCGTGAGGCGGTAGTCCTCTGCATCGTTGAGCTGCTGTCTCAGCTGCGCCAGAATGGCCTGGCGTCTCCACTCGCACCAAGTTCAAATGCCGGCTGGAACCAAACTACTGTAGCCAAGTTCAGAAAAACTGCAGGCAGTTAATGCACTAATCACTTGTCAAGAGTGCTTGAGTCTTCCGACATGTCCAGAACCTCGGCAATTACCCAAAAACAAGTGAAAAGTCAGCATACGCTTCCCACACATGGAGAATCCGGAGAATCCTGAAGATTCCTTCCACCATGGGCCACCAGTGCACTGCACCTCTAAATTCAATAATCACCAAACCAGTCGTGATGTAATTCTGTATGCACTATGGGACCATGTTGGATTTACTTTACCAAAACGTTCCCATGTAAGTTCCACAGAAATGGCCTGAATTGAGGTGCCCTCTCCTGAAGTGGAGGCCCGGGGCGCGGGAGTCTCAAGAACACAGTAAATGGACGTACATGGCTACGAGATGCCTAAGCTTAAAGACTCTCTTGGACCATCAGCATCGTTGACTCGTTGTGTCGAAATGCAAACGAACGTCTGGGATTGGAGAGCAGCTTTGTCTCCACCTGGCTGGTTCCCAGCATAGAGAAGTTCAACACAGGCTGCGTTCTGCAAGAATGAAAGAGGTGGGCGTACAAATCTATACACATCTATGAGAACCTCTAAGACACATCTTGATTCTCGCCTCCAGGGTCTGAAAGGACATGGCCTGCAGCAAAATTGCAGAAAGCAATCCAACAGATAGGCCTTCTATGGCCTTCTATGGTCTTCTCAGTTTGTCAGTGTTTTTTGTGGCAAGGCCAATGTCAAGGCCAAGATCATTTCTGAGGGGACTGCCAGCAGCTGGGCTATGTCACGGTAGGGTTCATGGTGTTGGCTGCCGTCGATGACCTCAAAGTCATGCGGCCAAGCCGTCCCCCATGCATTTTTCAATGTCTGAGGGCAGGGCCATGCAGATGTTGAACTGGAAACAATTTCTTGAGTAGCTTGTGTCCTCCAAGTGTATAGCTGGATGCGAGCAAAGCGGTCTGACATCAAAGAGGCTAGGTGCAAACATTGAACGTCTCCTCAATGTAGACAGGAGTGCCCATCAATACCTTGGACGGAACCGAATGAAATGACAATGCTGACATGGTATCCTCTTCCTCGTCTAGCTTGCTCCAAGATGCATTGTCCCCGCACACGACTGACACCACCCTCCCCTGCGAAACAGACTCTGGGTCAGGATCACTGATGAAAAAGATTGGAGAATGTTGTCGAATAAACGATTCAGCTTCAAAACGCATGCAGAAAGGCCTTGACAGCGGAGTCTGGTATCAAGTAGTGGCCTTCAGAAAGAAACGTGTCAATGTCATCAGCAGAAGGACGAAGTCATTAAGTCAATGGCACAAGGACTCCAACGGAAAGAAGCTTAAAGCAAAAAAAAGAACTATATACTGATACTATATACATGTACTATTTCTATATTGTTTATCCATGTTTAAAATCCACTCAGGCTCTGTCCAACTCTTTGAAAAGCAGCTGTTGCGGCCCCCTCAGGATCTGCACACTGTACGATTGGGCCTGCGTCCTGGCGCCAAGAGATGCTCAAGGATACCAGCACTGCTACCAGCACTGCTACCAAACGCTACCAGATGCTACCAGCACCTACCAGGACCGTCACAAATTCCAACAAAATCAACAAATGAGCGGTGGAAGATCATGGAAGATCATGGAAGATCATGGAAGATCAATCCAAAGCCTTCTTTGCCTTTTTTGATTCTACCCTTGCAACTTCCGTCACGGCTACCTCTATCATCAACACCTGCTTTACTACAACAAACTGATCGCTTTTTGACCAATGGAATGGATGGCCAGTTCCCAATTCTGGTTAATGAATCTGCTTGGACGTCATGTGCAGCTCACAATAGAGCTGCATGTTTCATTCAAGCTTTGCTATCGCGCGAAATGATGCTGCTACGCAGATTCTTACTGTCAGCTTTTTGCTTTAAAGTCTTGCCTCTGGAAGATTGACAGGGATAAAAAGGAAAGGATGACTGTCTTAAGGGCTTTGAACCTGGAACAGTTCGGAAGTCTATTCTGGTTTTGAATGCTTTCTATCTGACCCACATCTGTCTGTCAAAGAATGGCAAAGAGGTCTCGAGAGACATATATAAATCTAATTTGAAAAAAATGGACACAACATTCGAAAGAACATGAAGGAACCATCTCCACCTGTCACATCTCGCCATGTGTCCTTGTCAAAGACGCAAAACAGCAACGCTTCGAGATGGCACTGAGCCCGGCCATGACCATCGAGCATTGCAAGGCCAAAGGAGAGCTTCAAGTGTTGGAATCATTTTGAATCTGCTGGGCCAGTCAATGTACGTCTCCATGACTCCATGACTTCTCCATGTATGTCAATGTGGGCTATTGCTACGCGGTGCCGCTGTGTTTTACTTAAAACATCCTACAAAGCTGTTTGCAGCTTCATGGAATCGCATATGGTTGTTCCACCAGGCTCTTGAACAGCGGAATAGGCATCCACCGTGAGGTGGGCAACTGCTGAAAACTCTTGGTTCCTGTGGTTTTGGGGGTGCCTTGCTGTAGATGTAATGTGATATTGTGCTGCATGTTCTTGTTGAGGATGGATTAGAAAATGTATCTGCGATGCGGCCATGCGATGCGGCCACGCGATGCAAGTGTCACAAACGATCAGAAATGTCTGAAGGACTATGCGGGAGATCTGCCACGATCCGATGGCGCAGCACGCAGCCTGGCGTTTTTACTTGCCACAATGTTCACTTTGCATCGCCGGCTTTGCTGAAGATCGCCTCCTTAGTTGAATCTGCCCTGCTAAACTCAGGTAAACAAGCATAGGAAACCCTGCCATGCCTTGCAGTTCCCTATTATCGTCTTAACCAAAATATGCCAAGATGCCAACTTTTCGACAACTTTAGCCACTCGTGGGTTGTCTTTGTGAAGCCGGAGGTTTGCAGGGTCCATCATCACCTCAGTGGTACATTGCACACACCAACTCCGGCCGGATGTGGGGTCAATGAAGGCAAGCAAACCAAATTGCTGTTTTCAGATTGTCGAAGAGGAGTTCAGCAACTACCCATAAATGGACCTTGCTGTACAGCCCTGGAAACATATTGATTTTGCTGCTTCCAAAGCCTGAAGAAGAATCAGATGCTCATCACATCTGAAACGGAGACCACACACAGATCTACAAACCAAAACACCTCACTGGTCTTGTCGCTTGTGTAACAACAATTCTCCCGAATTCTCGCCTGTTTTCCGTTGCTGCCGAGTTGCATCCTGGATCACTGCCATTCCTTCAGGGTCCGTGGCCGCCTTTGCAATCTCGGGATCATTCAAAAGCTCCAAGGTTACTTGCGGATCCTCAGCCATGGAAGTGATTTACGTGCAACTCTGAAGCCGGAATAGCACAAGACACACACACACACATCATACAAAAAACATGAACCACCGCTGTCATGTAGCATCACAACATAACCTGAAGTCGTGATTTTTGCAAGCACGTCTCTAATGTCGGAACTCCTTTGTCTGAGGGAGGGGTATCTGCCAGTGGTGCGCTTGGCGGCGGCTGCGGTGGTGGTGAAGGAGTCAGCTTTGCCTCAGCAAGAAGAAACATGGACGGTCACCCCGTCGACTTCACGCTGTTTTGACATCAGCCGGACTCGTTATTTGGCATTGCAATTTCATAGTGGATGACACACCCATGCGTAGTAGGGATATACAATAATAATCAATAATCAATAATATACATGGATATACTGTGGCGAAATCACGTCATGACTTAGTCAAGGGCGGGATCAAAAGCCAAAGGCTCTTCAGATGTTTGAGCCATTTTCTTGTCCACAAAATCCTTGGAACTTGACTGCGGAAAAAATGTCCAGCAAAAACAAATTCGAAATTATCAGCAAATGCCCTTCTCAGCGCATTCTAGAAGTTACCTGAGCATCTGCCCAGAGTCCATAACGTCAAACAACTCGTCGCTGGCAATACCATGCTTCATTTCAAACCTAAGCGGCAAAAAGGATCGAGCAATCAATCGCAACACCTTCTCCAGGATACGGCCAGATGCGTCAAGAAATTTCTCGACCACTCACCACTCACCACTGCTATCCAGTAACTCTTTGAAGGTCACAGTCTGCAAAGATTGTCGCAGAAGAGTGGCGGCCCTGTCTGGGGATGAAAATCTATAGGAATACTTTGGAAAGGAAATCAAGGGAATCCCTGTGGATTCTGGTGGGTAGATTTGTGTCTAGCAGACACGTTTTGCCCAAATGTAGCTTGCAGGCCCAACTATGCACGTTCATTCCATGATATGTCTGCCGCCATGTTGATCTGATTGCCATTTACAAAGGTGCACACCTGGGTTGCCAAATGTGTGCACATACTTGGCGACATCATGTAAATAAGCAGCTGCTCAGGGAAACTTCACATGCTGCCCCCGCCTCTGACCTTCTGAAAAGGGAACCACCTCATCATTTTTCCCATGGCAAAGCAGAACAGGTAGTCGCTGATTCGCTGGGGAAATGCCTCGTGGTCATGGAGGATCGCACTGCCACAAGCTCGGATTGACGAGGTCCACCATAAGAAGCGCCCAGTGAATGCCAGTCAAGTGCAAACAAGTGGCTCACCTCGGATTCGTTCGCAATCACTGGCAATATCTGGCAACCACTCATGTTCCAGACCTACTTTGATATGAGTTCTCTCCTTCCAAGCAGGAATCAAGATGAGCTGAAGATCCTGAAAGAAAACTAGATACTAGATGATACTACGAGTAGGATAAATATGGATAAACTAGCTCAGTAGCTCAGTTCTCATAGCGGCCCCTCATTGCATCGAAGAGACTGATGGATCTCCAAAAAAGCCAGAGAGAGCCACACTGCCTCCCAAAGCTGCATCTGGGAAGCTCAAGGCAGCACGAAGTGCGCAGCCCGCGCCCTGTCCAAGCGGTTTTTTGGCCCCGTAGTTTCAACAGTTTCAAAGTTGTTCAAAGCAGGCGCCATGCCGTTCATGCGGTGCTGTTTATTAGGCCTGAGCAAAACCTCCAACAACAATCTTATGCGCAGCCACCTCAGGATGCTTCTGCAGATGAAGGAGACTGGATGAGTACGCAAAGAACGAAGACATTCGCCACTTTGCGATGAAAAAATAAGCTCGCAACTCCTCTTGCGATCTCCCGGCGGATCATTGCATGAAGATACGCGCTGATTGGCTGAGAAACCTGGTAAACTGAGATTTGCAAACTTGGACTTCGGGAGAATGCAACATTTTCAAACATTTTCGTGCGACCTTTCACGTAAACAATAGGTGCTAGAACGGATGCCCAAAAACAACTACAAGCATTTCCACAACCACTCCATGACCCAGCTCTGAACGAATAAGAGCGTCCTACATGGTTTCCAGTCAGTGCATGTAAAGAAAGTGCAGAGTTGTGCTGCAACCGCGCCCAAAGCTGGGGCTAGAACCCGATCATCGATTATCCACTGCCCGTTGATGGGTAGAAACCACGACTGGAGCTTCTGATTCTGGAGAGTCTCCTCGTAAAAACATGCAAAAATAATAGTGTCCCAACCCAGGCAAAGTTGCTGAACAAAATGGAAGCTATCATGGTGTCGAAAAGGTGACGTCGGGAAAGCATGGCTCAAAAAGAACGGAGCTGAGTTCCTCTGGAGCCTGAGGCAAAATCAACCGAAGTCCCTGAATGTTCAGCATGGGTTGGAGAGTGTCCACCAGAAACCTGGGACGAAGATCGACGAAGATGTGGAAAATGGATGAAAATTGTGGAGAGCTTTGCTTGAAACCTGTGCAACTCTGTGCAACTCTGTGCAACTCACATATGAACGTGATCTAGGGCTGCCACTGAGCATTTTGATCACCAAAACCATGCAGGAAAATCACCTTGGCCAATGCTTACTGTTGACTGCCCTCGCTCGCATTGCTGAAGCTGTGTCCACTCCCAAGCCATCATCTGCTGCCAAGCTTCGCACTTATCTGCTGTTGATGGGCCAAATTCCTGAGCTGTACAAGTTCTCAGGTCGAGACTGTGACACGCAACCGCGGAAGTCACATCAGCTTTGCCAGGGGCACCTTGCTCTGAATGGAACTCCGCAAACCAACACGTCAGTGCGCCAACAACGATTTCTTAATCAAATCTTGAAGATGGGAAACCACCTTGTGAACGCAAATTGCACTAAAGCAAGAATGTACAGTATACTTGAGATCACTGCAAACAGAACATTTTGTTGGAACATCTCTGGTGAATGCAAGCTTCATGGAGATCATTGGCATGTATTTGTCGGAATGTATTTTACTTGTGTTTACTTTGCATTTGGGTGTGCAATTGCATGCAACTTTGGGTGAATTTTGTTGTGAACGTGCGTTCTGATCATCACATAAAGTTTCTCCAGTCATGCTTCTCTCGGCTCACTTCCGGGCCATGCTTCACATAACCTGCAGGGAAGTTATCCAAGGGTTCTGATGAACCAATTGAATCGACTACACACTCGTGAATTAAGCATATCTAGAAACACACGCACAAACACAGAAAGTCACATCAGTACACACACATATATATATATATATAATTATATACATATTATATATAAATATATATCCAATTATCTCCATGTAAGTGTCTACAGGCGCCCATATGCATATACACATGCACATTAAGTAAACAAAGCATGCATATATAATGTTTGTAGTTAGATATTATGTGCATCATATACGTGATTATAATAAACGCAGTGCTTTTGCAAACGTACGAGATTTTCCTACACGCAATGAATTTGACCCAATTGACCTTCAAACACCTAGTGCAGCCCTTGAGCACCTCTGCCATGCTTTCTCAACCTCATCGCTGTTGCCTCGTTTGGAGGTGTCTTCTGCTGCAACAGGCTCTACTTCCAACCTAGCGTGTCAAAGGTGCAACAACTGGTACCATCGGTACCAAAAACCTCAACAGCAGCTATCTTCACAGCTGGGAGCCTTTGCGGTTCGCCTGCCCAGTCCTCCTCTGTGGCAGCAGCTCGCTGAATTAGCCTTTTCTGACGGGCTATGACGGGCTTGCAGATTCTTGAGACCGAAATCATCCCAAAATGTACGTGGAGTGTGTGTGGAATATATGTGGGATGTATGCAGATATGAGCACATTCACTTGTATACAGATGTATACAGTACAATTTCACGAGGTGCACAATTCCGCTTACAGCAAGGCAAAAATTGTGAAAGCATACCATGGAAAACCAACGGTTGCAGCAAAGTAACGAATCCATGTCAAAGCAATCATCCACTTGAACTCCCCTCTTCTTGAGGAAAGCTTTGAGCTCTCGAGTTTTCATGCCTTGGATCATCTCAAGTCTGATATGGGCCACAAGCCAGCTGCAATAAGGCCATGGCACCGAATAGATCGACAAGTTCACGAGGCTCCCTTTCCGCATGGACTTTGGTGCGATGCCATCTCAAAAATGAACCTGCCCAGATTTGCCCAAGTAGCTACGATTGAATCTGTCTGAATCCATTCTGTGTTTATTCATACCCATTTCAACTCATACACATGAAGCGTTGCAACTGTTGCATATACAATTACTTGATATATCTTGCTATATCTTGATATATCTTGATATATCTTGATATCACTTGCATGTTTGATATGCATTGACATGTCGGCGTGACTGATGTCATCCAAAAGATTCAAGCTGCCCGTTTTAAAGTTCATTCGCATCCATGGAACCTCCTACGGGATACCAAGGCCGGGTTCTTTTAGACCTGAATTTTCTGCATACTTATGGATATCTTTACTTTTAGGTCAAACTTCACTGCAGTATTCTGATTGTACTATATTGTACATGCTCCCTTCTCTCCATTGACCTGATATTGTCGAGTCTTTTCTCTCCCATCCACTCCCAGTCTTCCAAGCAGTCTATTCCAATTGGGTTGCCACGATGCGCATCGATACGCCAGGGAGTTCCTAAAGGCCCTTGTGTTCACCTATGTAAATCATCGGCAATGTATGGCAACACTTTCTTCACTTGTCCAGGACCTCATTAAGGTCCTTTGTGACCACAAATCCTCTAACACGTTCTACGTTTACATTTCGCAATGCTGCGGGCTGGAGGGTGACTTCTGTCCAAGTCCAGATTTTCATGTCTGCATACGCATCAAACCATCAAGGCTCAAGAAGGCGAGTGGGTGTGCTTGCCCTGCTGCTGGGGTGGCTTTCTCAAGCTGATTTCTTGCGATGCAAGTTGGCACTTTGAGCGTCGTTCTCTTGTCGTAGGCATCCTTGCCACACCTCCTTTCTCGGGTGATTGTGATGTCTGCCCATCATGTCAAAAAAAGGGGCAGCTGGCAAAAAATCAGCCCAAACAGAAACAATCATACACATTCCAGCCTTGAGGCTGGCAAAACCCGTTAAACCGGGACAGGAGAATAAAGGCAGTGACCATCTGAATGCTCCACAACCGTTGTCCTCAGCACTTTTGCCAGCAGCGACTGGCGGTGATAAAACTTGTGACATGTTTGGCACCGATGATATGAATCCCTTTCAGCCCAGCTTCCCCATCGTACCGCCGTGGCTTGCCCCATGGGAGTGACAGTTCAACTGCAGAGTCTAGAACATCCCAAGCATCTATCTAGTTCATCAGTTGGGTTGTGTGAGGCATTTATCTGTCGGACCTATGGCAAAGAAAACAGGTGTTTTCATCTAGCAGCATCTAGCAGCTAGTCACCTAGTCCTTGATGAAACTCTATCACATTGTGTGTGTGTGTGCGCGCACTTTCGCTTGAGGCTAGCAAAGTGCCATGCAGCTTTTGGCACTTGCGCTGTCATTTGCAAAGTCAAATCAAGTTGACAAGAAACGGACTATCTCTTTGATTTTTTGGATCGCGGGACATGGGTGTGTCCAATCCTATGGCCTTGTATCATACAAAGATTTATACCAGCTATCACTGCTGAACTATCACTGCTTGACCTTTGGTCCAAGTGATGTTGCAAGAAATTGCAAGAATAACGTTCCCACACTGCCATGAAAGGTGGCAGAACCGATTGGAATCGAAACATCCTATTTTCATCCATTTTCTGTGTTTGTATGTGAAGTTGCCACATGCAGGCTTTCATGGCAGCAACCAAAAAAATGCCAACAATTCTTGGCACATCGTCTTTGGGTTGTCTGCCCAGTCGCGGAAACAGCTTCTGTGAAAACTCTGTTGTAACCCGTAGACATCGCAGGCTCCCAAGGGATCCCAAGGGGTCCCATTCCAGAAAACCTCAGCAGTTGTGAATGATGGTCATTCGCACTGCTGCAGCCAGCGACTGCGTCTTCGACGCTTTGGTAGTCTGTTTGGCTGGACTTCGACCAATTATTTCTTTGGCCACGCTTCATGTAGCTGCAGGCAGCAGCATGACGTGAAATTTCGTGAAACTCGGACCGTTTCAATTTGCAACGGCTTCAAAAAGGCTGTTGCTCCAATGCCACGAGAGCGGGCTTTTTTGCCCACTCTGTGTTTTCCGCAAATTACCATGAGACGATTGACTGATGCGCCGCGTTGGTGCAAAACGTCCTTTCCATATGAGGACACCTATTCATTGAAGTGTGAATTCCAAGAGGGTCAACTTTTGGAATTGCTGGAGATTGTTGGCAAATAAGAATAGCTGATAACAATCCTGAATCCCCCTCACAGAAGTACAAGCGCCTTGTGACCATCAGCCACTCCAGCCCCAACAATCGAAACATCTCAGCTCTGGCATCAGCTTGCTGCGAAGCACGTCAACCTGCCAACATAGCCTGCAGCACCACGCGCATGCAGCGTATGCACATATGACACCCATGACCGCTCACTACAATATGACAATGTCATGACAAGCTCAGAAAATGTTACCAACGTGTTTGATGGTTTCTTTTCTCTGCATTCTATCTCTCTGGGGGCATGCCACCCTTGTCGCAATGGATTTGCTCGATGAACCGCGACAAGACATCATACAGCCAAACATCACGCCTTCAGCTCAAGAATGTTTCCGGCGGTGGTGTCACCTTGTAAGCACTGACTCGTTGATTATGCTTGAATTATGCTTGAATTACTGTATTTTCATCATTGTTGCTTTTCGCTTGTGATCATCTTGCAATATTTTGCACACATTTCTGCAGAGCTGTGTGTTCGAAATTATTTGATGCATCTCCATCCGTCTGGCTCCCTGCCTCCACGCTGGGACGGCCTGAGTGAAGACGGTGGCTCTCCAGCGTCATTGAATGTCCACCAGGCACGGTGCCTCAAACGAGAGTTCAGTGCAGCAAAAATCCGTTGATCTTAATGACCTGCAATCTGCAATGTGCTTCAATAAGCGTGTGCTTCAATGTTCAACGATTCCTGCACTGAAGGCTGCCGGTTTTTCACTAGTGACCGCAAGGATCCACAAGGGAACAACTTTCCGCTGAAAAAAATCGCCAAGAGTCTCAGGATGGCATCGATCCTGAGCGGCTTCACCCACCGTACAATCCCCACACCCCTCGATCCCATTCAATCCATATGATATGTATATATATATATATACTTTCATCTTTGAAAAAGAAGCTGCAATGAACATCAATGAACAACAAAAACAAAATAAAAACAACAACCGTAGAGATTTGATGAGATTTGTACAGACTAGAGAAGATTGAGATGGTGGAGATGGGTCTGCTCAATTTGAGAATCTAGTGGTGCGATGTGGTGCGTCCGTTATGTTTCTGGCCAAAAGCATCACCTCTGCCCCGTATCGGTGGCTTCGGTCTGCGAGGTTGGTGCAGTAACACTGGCGCAAGCATGACCTTCTAATCTCAGCTGAGCGTCTTGTCTTCCAGCACCATTAACCTTCAGGGTGTGGAAACATGTGTGGGAACTCAACTGGAATACCATGAAGGCCTCGATGGCCCTTGAACTGGCTCTTGATGGTCCCTGGATCCCTTGCAGCCCCTTGCAGCCCCTTACAGCCCTTGCACCCACTGAGCTTTGTTGGGAGTGTCGGGACTTGCAGGAGGCCTGTTGAGCATTGCATTCTCCGCATCCGCTGTGCCCCTCTTCTTGCTCCTGGCCGAGCAAAAGTCTGACGAACTGCCAATGCATCCTTTGCAGAGCGGTCACTGCTTGGGTCCTGTACATAGATTTTGACCGGAAGTTGCTCGGGATTCTTGACCTGCCGGCGTGTCTCGGCTCTAATCTAGTCACACCAACAAGCCATGGCCCCCCATTCAATATCACCTGGCCACAACAAACAGGCCAATCTCAATACCTCCACAACACAACCATGAGTTTATTTTACCAACCCTAGCGCAGTAGCACAGTCTGCTGCAAAACATTCACTTGGAAAGCACTGAGATGATGACCTAGAGGAGTGAGCGGAGCAAGTAGAGTCTTTGCGAATGATCTCCATAGATCCTCCGCCTTTTTCCCAGAAGGATTTTACTGACTTCGAGGAACGCAGGGAACTTGACCCATGTGGTTTCCGCGATACTGACGACTTGAAAGTATCTTCATCAGAGTCAGATTCTTCAGGTGCATTTCCGTAAACCTCAGTCGGGGACTGATGCACAGAAATTTGCATGCATAGCTGTCGAAATCACATACCATTTTCGCAAACGGTTGAACTTACGACCTGTTTGAGCCCTTCAAGTTCGGATACAGCACTGCTCAAAATGTGAAATTTGGCATTGCCTACCTCACACACAAAAAAAAAAAAAACCTGGATGCACGGGCCATGCGCTGGTGGTGTTTGCAGCAATCCAAATCATTTCGGGCAAAACGCAGAGAAATACGGCTACACCTCTCGCCACTAGCAAGGCCAGGATGGTTGTGATGGCCACGTTGAAGACTTGAGTAACATTGAGTAACTAATTAATGTATATCAATGTAGTAAGAGAAACTCGGATTCTTCGAAAGGGAGTGGAAATGAAGGGGGACAACGGCAACACGTACTTTCATTCTCGTATCCCAAACATGTGGTGAATGAATACAACCCACACAAGGCAACCAACCAAATCCGCCCGCACCGAAGGTGCCGAGGCGTGATAGTTTAGGAGCGGAGCCAATCGATTCGAACATCTGTTCAACTGGTCCAGCTTCAGTTGGGGGGGGAGCATTTCCAACAGAGCAGGCCGCCAAAAATTGCACCGGACTGTGGTAATTTGCCCCTTTTGCATATCGGCACAAAATCGTCCCAATGCACCGTTTCGACCCAACATGGCCGCAACGTTGGCTGCACTTGGGGCCAACAAGGCCCCAACTTCGGCCCACGTGGCTCCAAGTTGGACCCTTTTGGGATCAAGTTGAGCCCCACATGATCCCACATGGCTTCAAACTGGGGTACATGATGGTACATGACCTGCCCAATACGAAATCGTCAAAACGTGCGTTTTCCTGCGTTTTCACCAATATCCTAATGCATTTTCCACGGTGTTTTCGTGTCGATGACGCTTCGTGTTGAGCAATGTTTCCCATGTTGTGTCTGTGTTGGGCCCAACTTGGTGCGAAGCTGCCGTCAAAAGGCCCCAAGTCGCGCAATGTTGCGCATGAGCTGGACGTCCACGTGCATCACGTGGCTTCAATTTTGGGTCGGTCCGGATGGATTTGGGCTCAACTTCAGCTCAACATGACCCTTTGGCTCCAGGTCCAAGATAACACAACTTGGGCCCAAGTTGGGCCTCTTTTTGGGGCAGCCGGGCCCAAGCTCGGCCCAACCCGCGCCAATTTTGCGAACTCAATGCCACACGCTGAAAACTTGCTTGTTTTTTCCGCTATCCAACCTTTTCTGGCTGTGATGGGGGCTCGCGCAAGGCCATGTTCCCCACATTCGGCCTGTCTTGGGCCAAGTTGCGCAGATGCCCCACACAAGACCAAGTTGCGCATGTTAAGTTGTGCCAGGTTGGACCTCATTTGGGCTCAAGTTGGGCTCAAGTTGGAGCCAAGTTGGGCCGAAGTTGGCTCCTGTTTGGCCCAACTTAAGGGCAAGGACCCCGACTCAGTCGGCTTTGGTCCTCTCTGTCCTATTCCCTGGGTGCGGGCGGTACTCATCGCGAAGCGACTCGAATAATATGCTAATTCCGAGTTGAAACAGTGCTGCTCCAGTTTAATGCCTGCAGATAAATAAACAAATGAAAGACAGATGGAAACATAGATGGATAGATAGGACAGGATAGCATTTATGGTAGGATCGGATACGATGAGATACACAGGCAGACAGATAGGCAAACAATGATATGATAGCTACATACAAACAAGCACGTACAAGACATTTATGCCACATACATACATACATACATGCATGCATGCATGCCTTGCCTTGTCTTGTCTTGTCTTGCATTGCAATGCGTTACATTGCATTGCCGTGCATTGCATTGCATTGCATTACATTGCATTATATACAATACATTACGTTACCTTACGTTACAGTACATTACTTGACATTACCTTACTGTGCTTCACATTGCAACACACATTTACACTACATTTACATTACATTTACATTACCTTTACATTACATTTACATTACATTTACATTACATTTACATTACATTTACATTACATTTACATTACATTTACATTACATTTACATTACATTTACATTACATTTACATTACATTTACATTACATTTACATTACATTTACATTACATTTACATTTGCATTACATTTGCACTTGCATTTACATATTTGCATTACATTTACATTACAATAACATTTGCATGTGCAGTACATCTACATCTACATTTGCATTTACATTGCATTTACATATACATTTACACTTAATTTGCATTACATTTCCATTACATTTCCATTACATTTACATTACATTTACATTACATTTACATTACATTTACATTACATTTACATTACATTTACATTACATTTACATTACATTTACATTACATTTACATTACATTTACATTACATTTACATTACATTTACATTACATTTACATTACAGTTACATTACATTCACATTTACATTACATTCACATTACATTCACATTTACATTCCATTTGCATTAGATTTACATTAGATTTACATTCGATTTACATTACATTTACATTACATTTACATATACATTTACATATACATTTACACTAAATTTGCACTACAGTTCATTTACATTCACATTCACATTTTTCATGTACATTTATATTTACATTCCATACCATCCCATGACATCACATGACATTACATACACATATGCTATATACACCTTGTGCGTGCGTGTGAGTTTGTGTGTTGGTTGTGTCATTTCGATATCTCTGTGTTTATGCATTATTTGTTTGATTACATGTGTATGGCTGCAAATGATACAATATCATTGGCACATATTGCAAGGGCTTGATCCTATTTATTAGTTGGAAGCGATCGCAAACGGATAAAGGAACGAAATACCACTGGTCTCAACGAGAATCACTCACACGCGGCGCAGTGCCTACAAAAACACGCCCTCACTTGGAAGAATCATCAAAAGGCAAACACTATGAGTGTGTGCTACCAGTGGAGGTGCAGGATTGGATTTTGTAGCAAGCAGCTTACAAAATTACGTATAAGTCTATAACATTCACCGATCTTGTTTGCTGCAATCAAGTCCAAGTCTCTACAAGTATCAAAAGCCAAATCTTTTGAGGATGTTTGAGCACGGAAAAATGCTGGGAGCTGGGTCCGCAGGGTATAAAATAATCCATCTCTAAGTCCTGTATAAGCTCTTCAGGCCGAAGAGTGATACGCACCACCAAATCCCAATTCATCCTAAAACAAAGCATCAACTCAAAGCAGCCTTGCTCTTGAAATTCTTGAATCAATTGGGGGTCAGCCTCCAAATGGTTTGCGACTGTGACACCCCTCCAGCATGAACCAAAATCAGCTGAGCAGCGGTGAGGACAAAGAGATAGAAAGTGACCTGGTACTCGGAAGTAGAAATGTTGTTTCATGCTGTATCACAAGTCGCACCTGTTGTATCACTTGGAAATGATGAAAAACCTGGTTGCTTTTGATAGTGTGACCATGTGTGACCTATGAAATGTCGAGTTGCTGCGCCACTCTGCTCCTCATCCAGCTCAGCCCACAAGAGCTTCTGGTCCAGTTGACTCACCTGAATTTTTTGTCGAGCTTTGCATCTGTGGCACTGTTTTGGAGCAAATGAGACGAATCACATTGAAAACGATGCTAAGATATGATCGAATATATATGTCAACTGATGCTATGAGGAGATGCCATATCCCCTGGGTTCTTTCATGCTCTTAGGATTCTGTCCTTGCGGATACAGTCTGGCCTGTATGCGAGATAGCAGGACTTGATATCTCGTCCACGTGATGAGACCTCTCCACAGCAAGGCTGTCACGTCTTGCAACGTCATTCCGGTGATTGCCAAGAACAACAAGTTCACAAGAAATGTATCCAATCAATCAACATTAGACATTGATCAACCAACACACATCTCTATCTCTCTCTCTCTCTCTCTCTCTTTTTCTTCCATCTATCTGGTGTGTTCAAACTTGTTCTTGGCCCCTGCAGTATCCTGCAGCATCCTGCAGCTACATCGACATCGTCTGCATCATCTGCATTCACAGTTGGCCCAGCATGGCCCAGCCTGCTGGTGCAAGCCCGTCATCGCCACTGCACACAAAGTCCTAGGCGTGGAGCGCCCGGATGTGGCCATCTTCAGTCGCGACGCATTTGGTGTTTGAGTTTAAAAGTTTAGGTTGGTAAGGTTAGCATCATGAATTCAATGCAGCGAGAAAAACCCAGAGCAACTGTTGTACCAGCATTTATTTCATGTTGTTTCCAGCAAGGTCATTTATTCGCCCGCACGGGCGAGCTCTATCTTGCAAGCACATCTAGCACCTTAGCTGAGATTCATAAAGATCCTGTCTGCGGGGATCATCCGGGTCGAACTCCCTGTCCAAGCGTATCTTGACGTCCGCCCATGACAGAGATGGCTTCAATTTCAACCTCGTTGAGAGCGAAACAAGCACATGGAGGCGCATGGAGGCGCACGGAACCCCAGGATCCTGGAGGCCATTTAACTTGCTCCATACTGAGTGTTCCGGTGTGCTTCAGGATTTTCATATATATATATATATATGTGTTCTATATATAATAATATATATATATATATGTTCTATATACAATAATATATATATATATATATATTATTTTTTTTGGTCATCCTGTTTGCTACGAGTGTGAGGGGTGACGATAAAAGTTGGCGACTGAAAATAAACAAGTCACATGTCTTGAAAGTTCTTGATCAGCGTACAAATCGAGGTCGGATCTTGCGCCATCAGGTTGTCAATTGCACTCCTCGATGCGGCGTGGGAATCCAGCTCTTATCTTGAGTAGGTGAGGAGCGAAACATGAGCAAAACGTAGTAAATGAAATGATGACAAAGCATAAAGTAGCATCCAAAATGAAATCAGCCAAGAATCGCTTGGAGCACTGACGTGAGGCAGTAAGCCCGAGCCATGATCCAGGCAGTCCGAAGCTGACCTGATATGCAAGGAACCAAGTAAGACCAAAGAAGATAAACAAAGAGAAAATCTAGGTAGTCGGGTAGTCTGCCTACCTCTTTCTTTGTCTCCTTGTTTGTTTTTGCTCTCTCTCTCTCTCTCTCTGCCATGGTGGTTGGCACAAGACAGCTGGCCTGTCAGCAAGGCAATCTCCCCGAAATGGCTGCCTCCAATGCTCAAAAACTTCATACACAATCTAAAATCCTCTAGCATGTTGAGTTCAACCTTTTTTTGCGTCAGCAGAAACCAGCCTTTCTCAACACGTTTGATCTCATCGTCTTCCCAATGAGGTGCTCTCTGACCTATTGGGGATTCACGAGGCTCCAAGCCAGCAATTAAGGATGCTTCTCAGTAGCTTTTTGTCCCTCCCAAAGCGCTCACAGACACACACACACACAACTATGTAACTATACATATATATATATATGTGTGTGTGTACAAATACACCTATATAACGGAACGTAGATGATAGAGTCATTGGATCCTGGCATTGGGTTGTCCACTCATCTTGACTCATCTTGTAGGTTGCCAAGTCGCAAGTGAAGACTCCTGCAAAACCTTCTCGCAGAAAATACATTTCGTTGCCGATATCACCACGGCAAATAATGAAATCAGCCGGTAGAAACACTTGATCCTGAGCTTAAGCGTGTTGGCCAGTTCTCAGTGCAAAAAGAGCTTGTCTGCTTGTGAAAGTCTGGCTTGTCGAGGATCAGAAAGGCGGCCAATCAAGAATCTCAGAGCTCGCGCATCCAATGTTTGCAGAAATGGCACCTGCATCACAAGACCTTGGTGGGCTATGGTGGGCTTCAAGTAGGGTACAACACTGGGACACTTGACTGGTCGGCACAGTTGTAGGCCACATATGGCAGTCACATGGCCACATGGTTTCCAGATGTTTCCAGTCAGCTGGTGCAGCTGGGCAGCGGGAATAAAGTACCTTGGCACGAACCCCATGATATCCATGATTGCTTGGATTGAGCAGTTGGACGCGAGGATCTGCACTCATGAGGAAGGCCGAACTGGGAACAAAGTCAGGCGAGGTACCAACTTCACCTCTTCTTGTAGCTGTGTTGTCAGGTCTTCGAAGCAATTTTTTGCTCGTCGCTCTTTCTGCATGTCCCAAACCTCATCGCGATTTGACCCCAGACACAAGTTGAAACGATTTTTCAGGCGTAGGACACAACAATCACTCATACGGGTTGACAGGAAGGGATTCTATGACACATGGCTCAAGCTAAGAAAATCGTACAGTGGCCGCTTCCTGGGGACAATTGTCTCTGAGACATCAACAGTTGTATGGGTGCACTGCCACTAGCTTGAAGTTCAACAGGACGTGTTGTTTACACACCTATATATATATATATGTATATATACACACCTATATATATATATGTATATATATATTATACATAGTTATACATATATCAATACATGTATCTCTCTCTGTGTGTGTGTGTGTGCACATTTTACAATTAGGCGCAATGCATTCCAAGTGGCATAGGTCTGGCAAGCTTGCACACGCCTTGGAATGTCAATAACATGCAATAATCATACCTGTGGCATCCTGCGGCCATGTCTGGCAATTGCTGCATCAATTGGGCGCCATGAATTGTGCCAAGTGGCTGAATGAGGGTTTTGGGGATATTCATGCTCTCCAGGGCTGATCTTGTCTGCGTCATTCGTTGATGCCGTTGCAGCGTCCACTGATTGTACATTGACGTCAGGAAGGTGAGGTCCGCAAAAACCTGATGGGACGTGTCGGTTTCATTGTGTTGGCACAAGACAGCGTGTCTTCCTCGATGCAAAGAAAGTCCAAAACAAGCCTAATTTCCAGCCATCTTGTGGCAACGACCTTAGACTGAGACCTACAACTACAACCTTTGTGAGGGTAGCACGACCAATCTCTTCCCATGTCATGCCCTTAATGTAACACACTTAGATACAGTTAGACATTTTTTCATGGCCAATGCCTTCGCAAAATACAGCTGGCTCAGAATCATCACAACGGAGGCCACCAACCTTTCGCCCGACGGTCCGACTGCTGATTTGAAGAACACATGGCTGATGGCAAGAACACATGGCAGCAACTGGCAGCAGGTGCTCTTCGCCTTTCATCGGCATTTTCGGGTGTGATGTCGCCGTATCCAATGGAGGTCACAGTGGTGGCTGTGTAGTACCAAGACAGCCTTGGCACAGGGTTGTCTTATGTTGTCTTCAATGTGCTGCGCCAATCTGCTTGCGGAATCAAGCCTTCCATCTTCACAAGTCAGGTGAGTAGAATCTGACACAAGCTTCTGGGATCAGGACATGTAGAATCTGCGGCAGCTGGAGCCACCTCAAGTTCCCAGTCAAACAGCACAAAGGATACAAAAGGGATGAACACGCTTGCGACGCTTCTTATTCACCTTGCATTTTTCCACTCTCTCTCTCTCTCTCGCTCTGTATCTCTCTTTCTCTCTCTCTCTCTCTCTCTCTGTATCGCTCTCCATCTGTCTCTGTGTCTCTCTCTCTCTCTCTCTCTCTCTCTCTCCTTGTTTCATTTCTCCATTGTTTGAGCTCCTGCCTGAATCCAACAGCTCGGCGGCCGCCCAGGCTTGCGCATTTCCATTTTGCACTTCCAGAACTGAGACTACGCTCAAAAGGCAAGAACAAAGATGAATCACGACCTTGGATGTCAAGATATGCCAAGGCTTCAATATAGATCTACATACAGAGATCAAAGAAGTATATGTAAGTATAGCTACGCCCGATCAACCACCTGACATCTAAGATAGTCGTGGCAAGTTCCTCCGCAAACTGCAGTTGATTGGAGGTGAATGGCCTGTCTCTGTTTCGTGTAATTTCCAGCCATTGTCTGCATACAATCTGAACAAGCTTGATTCCTGGCATTTGACCCGACTTCCTGCCCTGCCAATCCCAAACTATACAGGTGCCGTTGCTGTCAGTCAGAAGGCTGAGACAGGTTTTAATCGAATCCGACCCAATTTCTGCCCGACATCTCTTTTTTCAAGAATCTCCCAATTCGATAAAAGCAGCGTAAGACGTGGGAACGACGCCCTGAAGGCGTAAAAACAAGAAAGGTTGCAAACAATTTAAGCCATTTCCAATTCTTGCACCCAGGCCGCAAATAACCACATGCCCAAGACCAAAGTATCCTTGGCCACCATGCGCAAAAGAGCGTCTATTTCTTTTGGTAAACTCCCTTAACAGCCTTAACTTCAGCTAAACAAGATCAAAGTCGAAATGCAGCCAGAGCAACTGTCCAGAAATTGGACACGACTGTCTCAGATGGGGGTACCACAAGCCTGAAACCTCTGGCTATTACCAGAAGCCAAGCCTTGGACAGCACAGAATCATGTTTTGGGCACGCAATGCCCACGACTTGCAGCATAGTCGGCACTGAGGACAAAGCCCAATGACTCCAACTCTCAATCCTGCAAAAGACTTCAGATGTCTCTGCTCTTATATGACAGGCGTGCCCTTTTCAAGGACTCACCAGTTGGTGCAGGAAACATACTGTATTACCTATTGTCCTTGCAGGCTGCTTGGAGATGTTGAAGATTTCCGCAACGAATCCCAGGAACCTTGTGTGCCAAGATCAGTAGAAGGACGAGCACTCTTCCAACTTTGCCTCAAATCCCTTCGTAACGTACTTGGCCAAGCGACACCAATCCATCAAAGATCGGAACCCAAAAGCGCAACGAAGTTAGCGGATTTTTGCTCGCTTCCGTGTTGCTTGTCTCTTCATCGTGCCCACCCCGCGCATGCAATTGCCTCAGTGATTGAATTTCCACTGAGATCTGCAGGGCATCGGAATGCCACATGTTTCCAATGCTCTACGAGTTGCTGCACCAAGGCAGGGTGTAATACCTCAGCCTTGTGGCTCAAGAGTTTGAACCTGTCAAATCTGTCAAGGGGCAGGTTAGTGCTCCGGGTCTCAGGTGTGACATGGTTGTCATGACCTTGCATCACTCCATGGTCTGCCCTGCCTCTTTCTTCTCTGCTTCAAAATCTCTGGCCACGGATTCAAGGGAGAGTACAAAAAATGAGCTGTGGCAAAGAAGAGGTAGGCCACAGAAGACACCTGAAGTCTCACTGCAACAGCATTCCAACCGACTCGAAGTCCAACTTTATAACCTTACCAAATTCTGCCCAAGTCTTGCAAACGGGGCCAAGTGGCTAAATGAATAATCTTGGCAGTCAACACCATTGGTCGCTCCTCTTCCGAACACGTAGTCTCGAATGACAGCATGAAGGGGCCAATGAGCAAGCCTTTCGCGTGTCAGAATCGGCAAAAGAACCCTGCAGGCTAAATTTTGCAAATGAAGAGCCAGGGGATTTGCTAACACTTACTCCACTCTGTGTAGCACAACGTCTGCCAAGGGTCTCAAAAAGCAAAGCGGATGCATCCGAACTTCTTGTCTAGCACTGGCTCGTATGCCCGACACCTCTATCAATGCAACTTTGTTCCATTGAATCCAGGAAGTTGGAAGGCTGCACGAATGCGCAATGCAAATGCACATTCATGCATGTGAATACCTCTCAGTCGCTGCATGTTGTTTATCCGTCTGTCTCTTTATGTGTGTCTGTTGATGTTTTGCAACTACCTGTGCATGTGTTCCACGCAACGCAAACAGAAACCAAAATCCACGTGATGCAGCATGGCATCAAGAAATTACATGAAATGACATGAATGACATGAATGACAGCGCACTAGTTGCTGCACATCTACGCAGCTGCGGGCTGCATGGAAGCTGGACATACGTTTGCTCATGTAACTCATGTGTGCGTACATATATATATATATCATATCATATATATATATATATGTGCAGGAAGCATGCAGGCAGTGGGCAGGCAAGTGTGTGGGCATGAGCAATGGAAGACAAGGGCTTTCTGAAAAACAAAGCAATCGCAAAGTGCTCCATCTCGATCTGGCACACTCTCCAGAACATCAGGGATACGATACGTCAGGGATACGTCGGGTGCTTTTAACTCAATGAGAGACCTGCAATGGAAAGCAATCCCAAAAACGCAGTGAATTGCAGTGCATATCTATGTGTCAATGAGTATCCAATGTGTCAATGAGTATGCAATACTATCCACGTAGGTGTACTGCATCACAATGCATTCACAATGCATTCATATGTGCTCTGCATATCTCATCATATCTCTGCATTATGGTCATTACGTGTCAGACTGTCAGGGGAAGTCAACCGTTCGGCTGCGCAGGCATTCTTGATCATTGCAGAGCGAGGCTCGAAGAAATACCAACAGCGCCGATACCTAGCAGGGAAAGGCTTTGTATGGACTGTATGGAAAACATCCGAGATTGCAAAGGGTGAGCCCATGTTTTGGGTAACAATGGCAAGCATGCTAAACTCCAGTCCAGTCTCCTCGGTTCATCCTCATCTGGTGGAGCATTGCCGAACTTGTACCCGCCATGACGGTCAAGCAGCTTGCCGACCTCAAGCCGAAGATATGAGCCAACATACCGCATTTTTTAAAAATGTTTTTTGCCTGTCTTGAACTCATTTCCTAATAACAGGTTTCAAGGCCTCGTCTGCAGGAACGGCTGCTCGTAAGTCAAAGAGTGAGGCGAACACTGAATACCTGCGGGCTGCTGCGGCCTCATATTATGGTCCAAATGACGCTTTACGTTGTCTTCTGCTTGACGGGGACATGGAAAAATCGACCCAAGAGTTTGCAAAGGTCGCCTGTGAAACTGCACATTTGCGAAGTCCTTCCGAGATATCAACGTGCTGATATCATTCTTGGTCTCTGATTGCGTAGCCTTAGCTGTCCAAAATTTACCAAGGCATCGGGCATCAGCGCATCTCTGATGGTCTAAAGTGGTCTAAACCCAGCTCACTCTACCTGGTGAGCGAACAGAGTCCAACAGTCTTGGACGTTTGCGTTGCAATGGTAGAAAGAGCAAGCGAGTTATGATTCTGGGAACTTTTCTGACCCCCTAGCTCTGCCACAGTATGTCACTTCGAAGCAACTTTCAAAGCTCGTGGTGTTCTTACTGGCGATTCTGATCCTGCAGTAGCACAACAACATCAAACGGCGTTGGAAAGCCACCAAGTTTCAGTGGAAGCTATTGCAGAAGCCAGCAAAAAATACATACAAATTCATACACATATGATATAATATATTAAGATCATTGGCATGTTTTTAAACATGTGCAACACAAAATCGGAGCCGGACCTGCGTTCGCCACATTCAGGTTGTTTTCCCTAATTCTTGTCTTTGGTGACGTGTCGCCCTCTGCGTCTTCATCACCCTCTTCAGGTCCTGGTACCTTAGAAAATCTCCTGTCAATCCTCTCATGCCAATACGAATCCTGGCTTCTCAAAGTTTGACATGTTTGACCATGTGTTGACCCGACACGCATCTGTCGCGCAAATTCAGGAAGACATGAAATAACACATGAAGCAAGTAGGTGCCCGGCAACCGATACGCTTAGCCTCTTGCCTTAGATGATGCTCAACAGCGTTTCCGGGTCAAGCGTTATGCTGTTGGCTGTTATCCCTGAATGGCACAATGCAGCGAAGTCACGAGTTGGATTTGACATCTATCCATCCGAATTCTTTGCTCACGAGGCATTCGCACGGCCGGGCATGCGAGGCTTGCTACCATGTGCCATCACTGGAGCCGCAGACTCAGGAAACATGACAAAGTCAGGGAACATGCTCCACGCAAAATTACAAAAACACAAGAGAGACAGAAAGGGAGCGAGATATAGGATACGCATAGAGTGGATAGAGTCATGCTATCTGCGCCCTTCAAATGCTATATATACAGGGCTGACTGTAGGAAATGGATTGATAAAACATGTTGGCGTTATCCTCTCAGTCTGGTGCTCACATGTGCTCAAACACCGTGCCAGTTATACGGCGCACACTTTTTTGCCAGATGTCTATCCAGCTTGACCTCGCCGACTTCTGCCTGCATTGAGGGCACGACCAGGCAAGCAACAACAAGGAGCCAGGGGGCCAGGACATAAAACAATTCACACCCATGCACCAGCATCACTATTCTCAAACGCGTCGTCTTTTTCTGAGGGTAAGAAAGGGGAGAATCAAACTACGGTTCCCAGTTTGACTCTATCTAACCATGTCTTGGAAGTCAGGAAACGGCGTTGACAAGAATGCATTGAATTCTTGACTGGAACGCTGAATTGTGGGCTGGGAGGGTGTGGTATTGGTGCAGTGAGTCCTGACAGCATGAAGAGATATGAAGAGGAGCTCCCTTGTCATCACCAACACACTTCTGCAACATTTCTGAAGAATTGCTGGGATTGGGACCAAATCGACAAGAGCTGCATCATCGACAGTTCCAGTTGTTTTCATCATTCAGTCCCCCCGCCTCCCCCAAAATAAGAAAAGCACGCAAAAAAAAATGCAAACTATTTTGTGAGTCTGACTGCTGGTGCTCAGGCAGTGGTGTTGCCCAAGGCCTTTTGCACCTTTGCCTTCACCATGCCGCACACCTGGCACGTCCGCCATACATGCATGCTTCTGCGCTTGGCAGTCCAGTTGCCATGCATCTGGCATCTCACCCTCAATATCTCTTAATCATCAACCCCCGCCTTTCCCTGGCGCAATTTCTTTAGCCCTTCCAGCAGACCATGGATCAGGGCCTGACAATGCAACAACATCTGTTCCAATCCACGGTGTGATCTTGAGTCGGACCGCAAAAGCACCGGCAAACCAACCTGTACACCAAGGATCTTCCGGCTCTTGGTTTTGCGATTTCCTGGTGGCAAGGAGCCTGGGACTGTCGTGCCGAGGCCTCTCTATGGCTGTGCTACCATCTTTGACATTCTTTGACTGGACCTAGGCTTCACTGAGGACCTGGCTCCACCGTTGCTGCCTTGTCTTCCGCTGCAACTGGCCGTGCCTATGTCCCACAAATCTTGCAGAATACGAATGAAAGTCACATCACTTGCCCACAGCATTGCTGATGACATGGGATGACGCGCAACTGAGAGTGACACCAGGATGCGGATTTTAGGCTGTGGAGTCTGTGGAGTCTGTGGAGTTCCAGTTCTGGCTGCATTTAAGCCTCGCCGGCGAAGGCTGCATGGTGCATTCCCACTGTTGCCGATTGAAGCGAGTGTGCAAATTGGTCATCAACGCTCCTTGTGAAACCTGGCGAGAGGATTGAGCGGGATAGCCTCAGCATCGTCTTGGAATTCCATTGGCTCTGAGCACGACTCTTCGCAAAGGAATAATGCCAGACCAATGCAAGAGTCACCCGCCTGAGTCAAATCTGGCAAGCTGACCATCTTTCGTTTTTAGCTGTCCTACAAGTACAGGCTGCGAGGAGCAACACGCTGCAAACAGTCAGGCCCCAAAGAAGTGTTGATTGCACGATTTTCCACAAAAGTGCAAGGCACGCAAATAACACCTTTTCACGATCGGATGTGCGCGCAAACTGCATGTGCGCCGGGTCGCTTTGTACTTGGATGCAAAACTCATCTTACAGGCATTGCCGGTGCTAATCTGAGCTAAGCTGATCTTAGCTGATTGATGGTTTCATCCCAGCCGAGATCCTAAGTAGGAGAGGAACAGAACGAACGCGGCAAGTGCAAGAAGTGCTTTGGACAAAGCTCTGGATGTATGTGTGGGCTCAACAGGAACATCAGGCTGCTGCTCCACCTCAGGTACTGAGGCCAGGAATTTCGGTGATGAGATACTCCGATCTAACATAGTGACATAGGGAGAATATTGTTTAAATAGATAAATACCTAAACAAACAAACAAATATATATATATATATACATACATAGATACATACATGCCGAAAGATGCAAAAAGGGTATCCACACAATCCGTTCAACTTTGCTGCATGTGGACATGGAATGGATCTTGACCTCCTCCCGGGAATTCTATATGCAAGGCAAAGACTCAACTTCAGCCGATCCTATGTCAATGACAAGATGCCTCATCAGCTTTGCAATCTTTAGGCGAACAAGGTGCCACCTCCCCGGCTAATGTAAAGCTGCCATCGCCACTTCTCCTCGCTTCATCACAGAATTCAGGGAAGAGCTGCTGAAAGTCCTTCCTTTGAGCATTGAAAGCGAAGGAGGCGAGGGCTAATTCCCGGCGTTTTGCCTCGGACGCATGCATACCACCAGTGGTTCGGGGCTCATTGTGATCCAGCATGAAGGAGACCAAGCCAACCAGGATCGACTCAATTCGCCACGATGGGTTCCAGCTTTCTGGATGGAAGTCTGACATACTCAGGCACAACCTGGTGTTGACTTCGAATCTTCCTGATGGCGTGATCATGTAGATTGATGGAGGTTTCAATGGGTATTCCTGCGGGAACACCAACTTGCCTTCATAGACTCCTCCACGATATGGAGTCTCTGCTGGCAAATCATGCAGCACAAAATGCCATACCAGCATATTCAACTCTGATGGACGCGCCACAATATGAGGCGTCTTCGGGGACTGCTGGATGATTGCATATTCACGGCGAAGGCGAGTCAGAGCTGCTTTGTCCGCCATGGCCGGAGCAATGGGTACAGCAACCTGATCTGTTCCCCTATCCAACAAGATCAACAAGACTAAGATATAAGTAAGATGTTGTCTGACAAGACTGACAGACCCACTGGATGAAAGTGCCCTTTCGTGAAAGACTGGAAAAGATCCCGTGGCGTCTGAATGGGTCAGGTGGGTCAAAGACTTGATGTTTGGAGGTCTGCTACAGGTCTGCCACTTGGCGTATGGTATCCTCGACATGTCACACCAAAGATGACGAAGAAGCAAACCTGGCTGCAGCATGCAAGGCCTTTTTCCACAGCTGGTTGAGATAAAGTTTGTAACAAGCCTAGCTTCTGGTAGTTTTCTAAATATTTCTTGTCTGACCATCCTTCCGACTCGATCAAAGGCATATGGATTGCGTATGGTATGATGTCTGGGGGACCAAAGGTCATCAAAACCTAAGAGTCCAAATATGGGTCGAGAGATTTGCAAGCTCAACTTGAGATAATGAGGTCAAACCATGACAAACATGACAAACCATTGGATTTTGGGGTATCTACGGGTATCTCATTTTTAAACAATGAAGAAGCAGCGGAACTCACAATCCAACGATCCGTTTCTTTCGCTGGTCCTCGGCTTGATACTGACCGTCGGCCTTCAGAGGCGGGCCACCGGGAGCTGTGGAAAAGAAAGTGCAGCTTGGGAAGAATTGATGACGGATGATGGATCCGGATGGATCCGGATGGATCCGGAGTACGAATTGATAGATGTTCTCAATGCCTTGTTAGCGGCTGATGAGTTCATTGTTGTGTATCCCATGGATCCCTATGGTAGGAACTGAAGGTCAGGATTGCAGATTACTTGCTGAAGACGCTGAAGACGCTGAGGACAATACCAGAGCTTTCTGAATGGGACACCTGTCGTCAAATGTTTCTGAGTGGTGCGGACCATGGGATGCCAGGTGTCTCTACTGCCCAGCATGACTCGAACGGATTAAGGTCCAACATGACTTGTACTGTGTTTATGCCTTCTGAACTTATGATTCAGTTTTGTTTTATGGGTACATCATCCGGTACATTAGTATCATTGGTATACCTTATTGGCAGTAGTCCACACGTCACCCCTAAAAAATATCTGGCTTGCAAACAAACATAGGACCATGGGGGCCGGGTGCGGCCCAAATTTCAAAGGATGCTCCCTGCTGACCTGGGGGACCTCGTGCTCACAGGCATGCATGAGGTCCAAATCCAAAGGGTCCTTGGAGACATCATGCAACACATCAAATCTGTAACTTTATTTATTCATATCTATTCATTTGCATTCATTTGTTCATAAATACTTCGTTGCTTCGGGCAGTCGATGAAGTGATTCTGAAATCTGCTTGAAGCCATGCCGATACTATCTGACACTGAGGAGGGTCACTTGAGGATCTTCCAAAGCCGTTCCACCACCTTGGCATCGTGAAACACCGGCGGCAAAAACTCAAAGAACATCAGCAGTCAAAAAGAAAGTGCTCGATTCTGAACCCTTTGAATGTTTGAACGTAAGGTCATGGCTGGAAGCAGCAGTGCTGACATCGCTGCCACCGCAAAACATGGGTGCCTGAAGGGCTGAAAGAGAAGCGATGCAGCATACCAAAGGCGTGAGCACCAAAGAGAACCGAAACTCTCAGGAGCTCACCAGCTGGGAGTGAGGTGGCTGGAACCCTGTTGCAGGACGCAGGGTGACTGTGCAAGCATAGGCGTACATGTCGGGTGCATCAAAATGTGCTGCCTGCCTTCGGCTCCCTCCCTGGTCCAGTCAGCGTCGTATTCCATCTCAATCTTGAAGCCCCTGGGCGGTGGCACTGCAAACACTTTGAGGAACCAACTTCTATGTTCCTGCGGCATGACTCGGGCCCATGCACGGTGCTTGCTGCTCGGTCCTCTTCACACTCAGCGTTTATTCTGAATTCCTCCCTGCATCGTTGGCACCCCTTGTCTGCTAGTCTGCAAATGGTATGCAGGCAAGAGGTCCAATTGATCCAAATGTCCCAGCAGGTCTCCTCGCGTTCGTCCTCCTCCTCTTCTTTCACTGCTCTCATTCTTCTGCCCAAATTGCCTCATTTGCGGCCAGAAATCACAACACGCGGTCAAGCATCCCTCACCAAGGCTCCGGCGCTTTGATTTTGGAGCATGTCTCAACTCCAAACGGTCTTTGGATGCCGAACTTGAGCTGGAGACCTTCAACACAAAGTCCCACCCAATCGCAAATGACATTGCTTCAACACTGTCCAAAAATGTTGCAGTATATATCAAGTCTGACTCCACTGGCTGATGGTTGTTTGTAGCCTCTGTGATCGACCGTGGTTGTGCAGATAGCGCCTCAGGTGCAAATTCCACAGAGGGCCAGGCTAATGCCAATCACAGTCTGAGTTGGCATACATAAAAACCGACTTTCTCAGGCACTCTAAATCCACAACGATGTATTAGTATATAAATGATACACAACTATTGATACACCGTAATTAGCAGTTTGGAAATTCTTGGATATGTTTGGATTGGATTTTTTGGAGAGTTTTCTTTTTGGGTGATTGCTGAAGACATCTGACGACTCAGGATCCATCGAGCTCCAACTCCAGGAGCATCTTGGTTTCCTCCTCCGAGAGCCCATGGCAGTCCGTCATGGCGGGGCGTTCGAAAGATCACAGCTGGTTGGGCCGTTGGGCCGTGGGGCCGTTGGGCCGTTGGGCCGAGGCGCCGAATGACTATGCTGCGACTATGCTTGACAAAGATGGTTGAACTATGTTGGAATCATTCGTGACCTTGTCATGCTGAAGCCTGGGGGAAACAGCAATGTTTCTGTTTCTTTGCAATCACACGGCCGGTCAGTCAAGTGAAGCCCATACGACATGATACGACATGCATTTTCTGCCTCACGCGTGCTCGCGATCTTCTGAGGTTCTCTTGCATATTGGTCTCTAACATCTGATCCAACCCAGCTTCTTTGGCCAGCAGAGCAAAAGCTATCGAATCTCGATGGGAGCCTATGCAAATGCTTCCTTCGGCATGCCGCCGACCTGCTGCTCAGCAGCATGCAGGTCACGATCTGCCGCTCACTGATATGATCAGCATTGGTGATGATGGATGCTTCATGTTGAAATATTTCCTTAGAGACAGGAAGCCAATCAGCATCTGTGGATGCTGAAAGCTGAGACAGAACAGCTCGGACTGGGATGCTCTGAGTTTCTCTGTGCGAAATTGCACGCCATTGCTCTGTAACATCTCCTAGGTAGGGTCAAATTGGAAACATGGGGACTCTCTGATGCCGACACACGCACGTCGAGCTACGAGAATCAAGAGATAAGTAGATGGGAAAAAAACCTTCTGGTGGAGATGCGGTCATGCGGACTGCTTCAACATCAAGTGGACAGGTGGGATCATTGCTCATATTGTACGGACCGTCTGTCCTCAAAGTACTGGACGGAGCCCAGGCTTTGCCTCTCGATGTTGTCTGGCTCCTCAGTGTCAGCCGGCAGTGGGGCTGAATTGCAGAGCAAGGCATTGCAGACATTTCAGGCAAGCGTCCACCAGAATTGCAGGACCATCCAAGTGGAGAATGAGATTCACCAGCGATGGGACCACTTCTTTGTCGTACCTCACAGACTATTAGAACTGCATAGATACAGTACATGATACAAAATGATACAAGCAGGATGGCAGAATGATCTCTCCAAAATGCAATCTTTCAAAGGGCGGAATGCTAGTTTGGCCAGGTCACAGCACATCTGCTGCCACCACCAGGCCCTTGAAAGGCTTTGGCCAGCTACTTCTGTCTCCCCAATCAAACGCAGCGGTTGACCTGGTCGTTACTGGTCGTTTGGAAGATTTGGAAACCAGCTCATCGTCAAAGCAGGTGCTCTCAGTATGCTCTCACTGAGGCTAAGGACACCGTTTCATCCATACCATTTTTGGCAGCGGATTTTTGCCTCACACCACACACCACAACACTCATTACGTCATGTGCTTGTCGAGTTGAAGTTCCATCCAAGAGACGCAATCTCCAGGACCTGAGTGTGTGTCGCACAGTTTCTGTTGCAGGCTGCATTGACACTCCTACACCTTCGCAGATTATTGCAGCCATGGCACCAGTGCGTCCCGGTCTGTCAAAAGAACTCGAGGTGCTCCGGACTTGCCAGCAACCAGACCTGAACATCCCAAAATTCCACAAAACCCGCACAAACAGTACTCAAACTTTCGCGCTGTGTTTGCATTGAAACAGCTGAGAGATCTAAAAGCTGCATGCCTGCCAGCCCTAAACCAGCTCCAATCTCGCAAATTCCATCGGTCTGCCATAGCTCTCGCCTGACACACAACAAGATCAACAAGTTGGTTTTTTAATGAAAAGAAATGATAACAGTACAATAATAGGTCGCTGCACAGTCGACAGAGTCCACCACATTTCGCTGCTTTGCTGCTGCCATCTCCTGCCTGAGGAGCAATGTTTCTGCCAACGCTTGCTCCGCTGGCCTTGGCAGATCTTGGCAGGAGAATATCTGGGCATCCAGCACGATCCAGAAAGCTCTGTACTGTGCTGAAGCTCAGTAACTTCAAAAGGCTTAGAAAATGAAAATAATGAAAGGATACACTGTATGAAACCCTGACCCTCTTTCGAGGTGAAGGCCCTCTGAAATTCAGTAAGAGCTACCATACAATGTCGGAGACCGTTCCAGCACCGGCTTCAACCATCATTGAAAAGCGTTTGTAGTCCAGCACCTCAGCTACATTGCATCCACTCAGCAAAACAGAGCGCATTTTAGTCAGCAATATCAGCAGTGTATGAGGTGCTCAGTTTCTCACGTACGCTGGAACCAAAAGAGGCAGTTCCAGGTCGCCTATTTGAAATATTTGCTCAGCAGTCTCGCTGAGCAAGGTCTTTCTGGCATTGTTGGTAGAGGGGTCCTCCAGATTGCAGATCGGGATTGGTCGTGAGAATTTAGAGGGTCCGCTTACTGCACGATCAATGCCAAGATGTGCAGCTGTCTCCTTGCCAAGGCGTCGTTGTCTTCGCTTCTCCTCTTCACTTTTGCTTGCAAGTCCTCCTCCAAAACCTCTTTCTTTCCTCACGTTCTCTGGTCTCTGAGCAGGATTGCAAACCGGCGGATGGGATCAAAAGACCAGTTGCGGATCTCCAGGGAGCAGCTAATTAAAACGGTTTTGTGGAATCTGCCGCTACGCACGTCACAGAGCTTTGGCCAAGCCACTTGACTGGTTTTGCAGGAAGGCCCCCGCCAAATCCTACAGCTGCCCTGTCTTGATGCAGAAAAAGTGCTATCAGCAAGGCCTAGGCCGAGGGGCAGGGAGTGATGAAACATCTGTTTTTCCCAAGCACCTAGAAGAGCGGCCACAACCGACCGAGAGGATGCAAAGAACTGATTGCCCTCAGCTTCGGACTGTCCAAAGCAGGTATGCCAAGAGTGGCCGAGGCGCAGCACGTGACAATGCCATCGCTGCTGGGAGAGTCTCTCATTCAAACTCTTTACTGTACTGTTCATTTTGAGCAGGCTGATCTGCCACCAGTTGTGCAATTCTTGGTGGCTTCTGATCTGAGAGGTGTTGCGAAAGAGACTTTGCTGATGTTGCCATCTGTAATGTCTTATGTGACTCTTTCTCTAAACCAAGCACCTGCAGGTCCACCACTGTGATAGCAAAGAAACAACAAACTGCAACAGCGAAGTGCAAGGGAAACAAATGGAAACAAGTGGTGCAACCGTGCTTCTCCTTGAACCTTTTTTCCTCCCCTGCAGCTTGCCGCTGTCCCAACGAACCATTTGTCAAGACTGCACAAGAGGTGAATCAGCTATGGATGAATCACGATTGGGAAAATATCGGAAAGGGGTAAAATTCCAATGTTGCCTTTTCACCCCACCACAGCCTTGACACCCATAGTAACCCCATCAGAACCCCAAGCCAGTGACCATAGGCACTGACATATCCCCAGCGAAAAAAACAAGGAGACGGATGGACAACTCCCATCAGGTGAGCTTCTGTCTTTTCACGAGAGCCTGGCGTCACCGAAGTGGTCAAAATGCGTTTCATTGCGTTTCATTGCGTTTCACACATTTTCACACACCCCCTGCTGTGCTAGGCAGCTGCCTTGGCTTCTGGTGTATGCTCTTGCTGTCCAATATCTGTGTCCATCTTGGTAAGCGCATCCATTTTTGCGACTCTTTGCTTCAACAAGTTTGCCATATTCTGTCCTTGGTGTGCTTAGCACATCTGCTGAAGTCTGGTGACTGGAAAGAAACCTGATGCCTGCTGTCGTCCGTCCGAGGCCCTTCCTTTCTGGGGCGGCTGTGTGCAAAGTCGCTTGATGCTCAACTCTTGACTGAAGTGTGCAGGATGGAGTGTGCAGGTGGATGGTCTGAGTGAAACTTGCCAGCACTGCCAACTATAACAAGTATCTTTGGAAACCAAGCATCTGGTTCTTTCGGCATCAATTGCCTGCAAAGAGCTCAAGCAAACGTTTAAAAATTCACCTCCAGAAAATCGAGGTTTGCGTTTCGAGCACTGGATCTGAAAACTAATCTACACTGAACATACATGAACACACTGTATCTGACCATCGCCTTCTTTGCTTCTGCGAGACTTCGGTATCTCTTGCCATGAGGATCAACATACTCCCGTCGCTCGCGACCTTTCAATCTGAAGCTTTCCTTAAATTGCAAGCTAAGATTAAATGATGAACGAATTTGAGATGGCGAGATTTCTTCAACTGCTCATCAGAAACATCAGCTCCAGCTGCTGGCAGGGATCAGTTCTCCAACCGACCGGCAAGAAGGGCTTTTTGACTTCTCCATCTTCACCGTTGTGGTCGCTGATGCTGAAATCAATAGCACTGCTCCTTAGCACGCAGATCCACATGTCTGTTTGGAAGCCCAAAACAATGCACTCTGTTGAGGCGTGAAACGTGCATCCCCAAACAGATAATGAAGAGCCTTCCGACTTGGCTTCCAGACTCAGTGAGTGGCATGGCAACTCAAACATCATCAAACCAGCTGCTGGGGGGAATTCCGAAGGTGTAATTAAGGTCGGGCCATGTGGCTTTTCTATATGAAAAGCCGTCTGTTGACAAATCTTTTGTTCGGCATCATTCAGGTCTTTCAGCTTACTTTTCGCGTAGACCATCTACGAAACATATGAAAATACATCTGCCTTTGAGGTTGACTTGTTCTTCATCTTTGATCCGAGGTGCTCGCCTTCACTTTGTCCGCCTTCTTCATGTCCTGCCTGCCATCAACCAACAACTGGTGAAATGGTGAGGAATATTTTGCATAATATCTCCATACATGACAGACATATATGCATATTATATATATATATATATATGTATGTATGTATATGTGAGTCTACTATAGCCATTTATTTGCACACATGTACCCTCTGTGGCTCTACATCTCTGCTCTGTTCTGATTCCCACCTTTTTCCGCCGCTCTGCCGCAAGCAAAATGGCACGGTCCACTGCTTTCTTGCGAAGCTCCTCCAGGGCCTCAGAACCGAGCATCCAACAGTAATTGCATGTTGCGACCTCATGTTTTTGCAATTAAATCATTTAAACATATATATACATATATATGTAAACAAGAGGCAGCAAATGGCCACCTTTCTCTCTCTGACTTGTCTGACTTGGATCTTGGCAGGTACAAACTCGCGTGATGAATGGGATAGGTTCTTCAAGGCCTGCAACAGTACAGCCCCAAACCACTTGCATCTACATAACTGACGTTTATTCAAGCCATGGCCCATTTTTGAGACTACGTGGGTGTTCGCCAAAAAAATAAAGGCACTCAGTGGAAGCCGCGGGGTTGCAATGAGCAATCTGAGCATTTCTGAGAATTTCGCTCCAAGATTTTTGAAGCAATACTCCGTGCTTCACTATATTCACTCAAGCAGCTGCCAGCCGTCCTCTTCATCTGCAGACCAAGGGCTGAGATGCAACCGCTTCTCTGCATCAGTAGCAGATTCCGCACAGTAGAGGCACTGCAAGGCTCGGATGAGGGGATCCCTCTCCCAAACCTTGGCCAAATAATACGAGTATGACAATGGACACGGCAAAGCGCTGGGAGTTCACCATGCTGCCAAACTATGCCATATTTCTGAAGCAATTTGCGGAGTGATAATCTTGGGCAGTAGCAAAATCATCGTGCTGCGGTTGTGCTTCAGCCTTCGGTTGTCCTTGGCTCAGCTTGAAGGGCTGCGACGGCCCCATGTTTGCATGCACAACTCCGACTACATCTTGTGCACACATTGCAAGCCAGGCCTCCCTCTGCGTCGCTGGCCTTCTTGCTTTCATCCAGGAGCGCAACCAATGGTCGGTTTTCAACACTGGAACCTGCAGCCTGAAGCTCACAAGAATGCAGTCTTGTGGGGCATCCAGTACCAGTGCAAAGATGTCTGTATGCAGTTCATTGGCCCCACAATGCGAGACATACCAGCCCGAATGACCTGAGGGGTTGCAACTTGTCGGGCTCTTGAGCTCAAATCAGGAATCCTTAGATCCGCAACTGATCCATTGATCAATGACAAAAGGATGAATCGGGCCCATTTGAGAGCCTTGCTTCAAAGATGTATAAGAGCATTGCAATTTCCTCCGAGAGTCTTGAAGACCTTGATCTTTTGCGGTGGCAACTCCTTCTTCACCTTCACTTCTGCCTTGACCTCGTGGTGATCTATTTGTGGCTTCAATGTGCTTCGTACTTGAGGTCGAACCAATCATGTGCAATGTCAGCGCAGTGAACTCAGCCTTCGTCTCTTCCTTCTTCATCTCAAGTTTTGGGGCAGACAGCTTCGAAGGACTCACCTGTCAACTAAGATCTCAGTCACACTACACGAGTTACCGAATTTCCAGCTGCATCTCACAGATTTAGTGCCTTCTTTTTCATGGAGTTTCCGATCCCTCCTCTGGATGGATTCTGCTTCTGGCGCCCCTGGATGCAGCATGGCAGCTGTTTCAATCATCACTCATGTTGACTTCATCACTCCTGTGCCTGTGGCCGGCTGCTGCCTACCCGTTGTCTGGCCACTTTTGCCTCCTCCCACATCCTTGGCTTCCGGAAAGCCTCCATCTTTGGGTAACAACTCCTCACCATCTGTGACTTAATTATACTTAATGACTTAATTCTCTCATGCACACCTTCCGCCAGGACACCCAATTTGCTCCAAGAATGCTGCAATGGCAAAAGGAGTCAAAGGAGCTTTCCGCCCAGCAGAATCTGCTACCCCCCCACCACAGCTATCGATGCCTTGGGTGCCGAGAAAGTGGGCAAAAGCCGCATACAAAGCGGAAGCACTGATACACAACATCGCATGAAAACCGAAAGCTGAGGAAGGCAAGGAATGGTCGCTTGTTGCTGTTCTTGCACTGACACTTGTCACAACCAGCAGCACCAGTGCAGCACGTGCTGTCAGGGTACGAGCTTTCAGTGCTGGAAGGTCCTTCAGGCCAGCAGCCATGACTGATCGGAGCAAACGCCTGGCACCAAGCTCCATCTCCTGAGACACCCGACATGCCACAAACAACGGCAGCCGAGTAACTTAATGTAGCTTGCTGAGCCCAGTTGCCCAGTCGCCCAGTCGCCCGATCCTCTGGTTCACGACGTTTTTGTGCACGAAACGCCCAAGCTGCAAGGGGAGAGCGCATCCAACGAGGCAAAACTGCCACCCACATCGTTGTTGTGACTGTTTGCTCATGCTCCGGCAAGCCCTTGTGGCCATACATACCTCGAGGGACCGATTCTCCAAGGCGATAGCTGTGCATGTCTTCCAAACGAAATGTGTTCTTACAGGTTGGGGAAGACATCAGTGAAAGGCCTTTTTGAAGACTTACTAATAATGATTTACAAGAACGTCTAAGACTAAGATTTAAGACCTCCATCATTGTCATTCCCTCACAGTAACCCTTTCTCACTAATCTCTCAACTATAATTACTGGAGATACTTGGCATGCCATCTCCCCTTAGAAACTGCACAGTGCACAACTTGAAGCTACCAGTACCTTGTTACAGTATCTTAAGCTGCCCCGTCAATGAGAGGAACCAGTCCATTGTCAGCACAACTTGGCCGTGACGAATCATAGACGTGGAATGCTGCAGTACGGTGTGAAACCCATGCGGCTATACAGCTGTGTTCGTTTCGAACCTTCCTTTCATATCCTTGAATTCTTGTCTTCCCACTGAAACCTTGGCTGGTTGTCTTCCCTTCACTCCTATAAGCAGAAGCCAAGGGACGGATTGCCCGGCCAACAGACTGCACCAAAGCACTGGGAGTCACCTTGGCCAATCAGGCTTTCATGACCGAACATCACCGCCCAACCAATCCCTCCTCTGAAACTAGGGAGACGACTGGCACATCAGCAAGGTGCAACCGGCGAACTGCAAAGAAGCTCACTCCTTCAGAGCATTGAGCTGCGTCAGCCACCAACACACCTCAATAGATTCGAAATGCAAGATGTCCGGTTGTAAACAGCAATGTGGTGCCCCTTACATCGAGGTTGGAGCGATAAAGTTCACCTCGCAGATTTCCAGGTGAGTTGAACCTTGCGCAAGCTTCAGAATGAGCTGCAAAAGTTTTTGTATGTTTTTGTGATCCTTTTGGGATCGTTTCGGATCCTTTGGATCAATGTTTGAACCAAGTAACTCAGCCAACTCATCAATGGTTGCTACATGGAAGGGCTTCTCTGCTGTGGCTGCTCTTTCCTGAGTTCAAACTGACGCGTGCTCGGTGGCTCCGTGCTCCACCCAACAGCTTTGAGCCCAAACGGACAGAAAATGATAGAATGGTTCAGCCAAGAAACCTTCAAATGCTCCAAGAAGGCAAGAAGCCCAGAATTGCGAGCAACAAGAACGAGAGCCTGATGCCACTTTCAATATTTCAACCGCTGGTGCGATTCAACACCACTTTGATGTAATCGCTGGCTGCAGTGAATGGCCTTTTCCTCATGATCAACCACATCCGTTGCGATGGCATAGAGCTTAGGAGCACAAGCTTCCATGTTTGCCAATACACGCGCCTAGCATGCAGTGAATTGACGTTTTCACATCTACAACACAAGCAAAGCACTTGCCCTGCGTATACAAGAGCTCTCTCCTTGCATCGCATGCTCTCTCTGCCAGGGACAAAATCGCCCCCAAATTTATAATGAAACCAGATCAAATCGACCAATGGAAACAGAGCATCAAGACATATCAAGACCTAGACCCCGAGAGTTCAAAGGAGATGCCCACTTCGGAAAACATCAGCAAACCCTGTACTCTTTTCTGCAGTGTGCTTCTTCAAGCATTTGCAACTGGTTTGCATCTAGAATGGTGCAGAATGTTCGAATTGTTCAGTATGCCTACTTCATGTGAACAATTTTCTCCCGATCGAGCGAAGCAGTATTTGGACAATGTATGACAGTGTAACCTCACTTGACCGTATCTTTGTTTCTTTGCTTGGGCGTCCACGAGGTTAGCCCAAAACCAAACAACATGTGCAAATCAGAGCAGAAAATTACTGGTACCGACTGAGGTAAATAGCCTGGCCTTGCTTCCGTTCTTTCCATCGTGAAGGCTACCAAAATGAACCTCAGCAGAGCAAAATGTGGACTTGGCAAAGTTTGGGAATTGGCCAGCTGGGAGTTGCATGTTTGCAACCAATCTTAAGCAACATGCTGGACATGACATCCTGGAAGTTGGACCAGCTTGGGCTGCATGTTGGCAATGTGCGCAGCTGAGTGCTACAAACCAGGAGGATGCAAGGCAGCAATTCTAAATTGAAGAGGAAAAGAATTGAGCTGCAAGCTGGAGACCTACAATAGGGACATATGACGCTCAGGCTAAAGATTGGCAACCTGCAGGAACTAGGTAGGCAGGTCGGCATCCTACCAAGAGGATTACTGTATACTGTATAACACTGTATCTAACTTGTATGCAAGGCAATATCGCCAGCATAGGGCATATCTGGCAACCACCCGTGGAAAAGATGTCCTGGTTGAAAACAACATGCATCGCTCAAAAAACGCCTCCGTTGTGGGCTATGCAACTCAGGTCAGAAAGAGGGGCTGCTTGCAAGCCAAGGCATGCCGAGACTGAGCCGCAGGCACAAAGGTTACAATAAGCACGAAGTCTTCTCTCCGGCAATCCCTTCCTCAAGTCAAAGAACAGGACATCCTTCTGCAACAGCCTTTGAGAGTGCCTAAATATAAGGAGAGAGAGATATATATATATACTTGTATGTGTGTGTGTGTATGTGTATATATATATATATATATGTAGAGATTGGGAAAAATGCGAATGAACAACACATTTCAAAGCCTTGCAGCTGTACGATGTTGGGCATCAGATCAACACTGGCGGACTAGAGAATGAGGCAAGGATCTGGCGCTTTGCATCATAGCGTTTCAAAGGTTCCGCGAGTAGTGTCACCTGAGCAGTTTCTGGCTTCCTGATGCTTCCCGTGGTTTCCAGCACAACAATGTTTGTAAGTGAGCTCTGTTCCATCTGCGTTTGCAAGTGCCGCTATGGCCATTCATCACTTGTGAATCCTCCGTCTGTGAGACCAGTCCAAGACGGGCGCTTTTCGCACAAACTGTCGCCGCAGGTTTGGAGTCAGCAGGGAGTCAGGCACACCTCGAGGCAAGGAGGTCCTCAGTGGCGCAGCACGAAGTCTGTTCTGCCAACAACTGTTGTCTCCATTCGCATCCAGCTGCCGTCAAGGGTCGGAAATAGCCCGGCCTAGCATCTGGATGTGGCTGCGATCAGCACAGCGACTCTGGGGTTGCAATGCTCATCCAGATCCATAAAATGACAGCCAAAATCAGCCAAGACACTGGACGCATAGGGAAGGATGAGAGGAAACCACCATCACCACGAGGAGCTGAGGCCCCTTTGATGATATCCTCATCAAAGGAAACATGGCTTTTCACAAATTCCGCACAGGTGTGCCACAACTCTGCCGAGGCTCCAAGAGCTGTCGACCTCCCATGGCCTGCAATTCGAAGAACATGCTACAGCTCCAGAAACTCAACAAAGCCTTTGCACAGTGTAGAAACACGTACAGTAGAATTACAGCTGCACCACGAACCTTGTTGAGAATAGGCGTTCCAGTAAAGCCTGCCAAGACTGTACCACTCGCTCCAGACAGCAAGCTGCCTCAGATCGGTCACGCGGGGACTCAGTGACAGGGTTCCAAATGGGAGTCATCATCATCATTGGTTTTCAGATTCCTCAGAATGAACCGGGCTAGTATAAGCCATCAACTATCATTTATATTCATTTATGATATTTATCATCAATTATATCCCGATCTTTTGGATGCTCAAAACCCCCATAAAATTCCTGTACATCAACGGTAGTTTTAATGGCTCAAAATCATCATCCAAACCAATCGAGGTGCGAAGCTTTGCCAGCTGCTCAGCGTATTGCGTCTGCGTTCTCACCAGGTTGTGGACCTGGACATATGTCGCAACAACCAGCAACCCAGCATAACCCGGCAGTCAGTCAATTGAGTACATTTAGTGCTATGCCAAGATGTCTTGGTACTCTTTATCAGCTTCAAGGCACCTCATCCATGATGACAACCTTAGTCTCTCTGGTCTAGCGGTAGAAGAATAGTGATCAACGCATCAAACGTTCGGCAAGTTCTGACCAAGATTGACCAAGTTGATCTATAATGTGAGCACACATGAGCAAACATTGGTGTATGAGCTCATGTCTGATGCATCTCACCTCCTGGGCCTAGATCATTTTTTTTCGTTCCATGAGTTTCTGCTGCCGGACGGTAGCACATTTGCATTTGCAGCAAAGAACCTTGTTCGAGTACGCATTTCCACCGTCTCTTTGACGGTTGAAAGCAACCTTGAGCAAAGCACTGACTGGCCACCCATCCTGGGATGTTTCAGGAACAGTGCCAACCGATCGTGAGCGATCATTTTGAAAAAGGCCAGCAGCAAGTTCGTGATACTTCGTACATTCTCCATACTATGTCTAAATGGCACTTCTGAAGATAAGCTGGAACGAGGGTTGAGATAGCTCAACGCTTCGAATGATTTGAATGTTGATGATTTTTCAGAGCTGGTAGGAACTGCATGAGGCCCAAGCTGCTACTGGGACACTTTTCAACTGAAACCGTGCGGCCAGGCTGCAGGGCGCAGGTCAGCCTCATCAGCGAAAGCAACAGTTGTATAATGTGGTGTAACAGTAAACATGTTACAAAATTAAAATGTTGTAACATTTTGTAATATGTTGTATCACATGCACATCACAGAGCCCAGCCAGCTCAACATCCGAGCACTCAGCTCCAGACATGACGACCTCCAGCAGATGTGTAGCGCAAAGCTCGGAGCGGTGCTGCTGGTGCCTCTTCGTCCGGGAAGCGACTCCGAAAGGCCTCATGCCGACATCGACTGAAAAAGTCTTGAATGAAGCATGGCTGCAATGGTTGGAGAGCAACTAATAGATTCATAATAATTACCTATAGTCTATAGTCTAGAGTTACTTCAGTAGTTGCAACCCGTGGCTGTAGGGTGGCAAACTGTGCCAACCTGCCTCGCGCCGAGACCTTCTCATGCGCCCCATGTAGAACCTGAACAGAGACAGAAATCCAGCATGCAAATAATGATCACTTTATCACTTCAAGAGGACGAAAATCATCATAGTCTCATAGTCATGGAAAGTCAGAGAGCTGCCCGAGCTATGGATGCTATGGGGATACGGGCACTGTGAAATCTGCATGGTTTGGCAATGGGCAATGACGGCAATGACAGGGAGTGTCTCTGCGCCAAGCATCCACCCCTTCATCTCCAGGACTGCCCGCAAGTTGCTGCAAAGCTCTTTCAGCTCGTTGCCAGGGATTTCCTGACATGGGATTGGTGACACTTATGGTACAGTCTGGTACAGTAGAGTCCCAGTGCTAGGTGTGCTAGTATTGGAAGATGTTGGAAGTGGTGAGTCCTGGCTCCTTTAGTGACGCTCCCATGCTTCAGTGCTGCTATGAATCTCTGAGGTCCCACAACTGTGAGCGGCAGGATCTCCAATCGTCGTGGCCACAAGCACGGGTAGCATCCTGAGGCCTCGCAGCGCAATCAAATGCAATCAATTGCAATAAAACATTTAAAGAAACGAAGAAGATCTAAGAACTCCAAAAGACTGATCACTGCAGCAATGCAGAATGCGTGACAAAAGTCTGATCGAACATGAACAAGCCCAGGCCTCAAACACGCGAAAAAGTCTCTATACCTGAAGACCGCTATCAGGGCATGTGGCATGGAATTACCGAATTACCGACCAGAAAAAATCAACGCACCTGCTTGGCCAACGCAGCAGCTCCACATAGAAGTTGCGACAAACTGGCTCCTGTCGCTGCATGATTCAAGACTAACCAAGAGATCCCCGATGTATCAAGATTTGTGTGGGATTCCGACTCACGGACTGCCCAGGCCTTGGGGAAGATCGGAACTTTGGGCCGTGGATCGAGGTAGTAGTTGTCAAGGACTTGGATCATCTCTCTGGTCTTGCCTGGATCAATTGCAGCGCACAAACATAAACGACCTGAAACGGTGTGCTCTGCTCTTGCAGCATCTAGCAACGGCAAGGATGAGCCTGCCTGATCCCGTTGGATGATCAACCAGCCTTGGACATCAATTACACAACACAACGCCACTACCACTTGCTCCCAGTCAGAGATGCAAGCGCTATAAATGAAGACCGAGAATCAGGCAATCGTGAGATGGGTGATTGCGGATGCAGAAGGAATGCCACTGCCTGCAACTTTGCTGGATCAGTGCTTTATCCATCCATCTCAATACACCTTGCCTCCTGATGTGGCTGCATTGATGGACAGTCACCTCCAAAAAATCTGAAGTCTGGATGCTGCATGCCAATGTGAGCAGAACTGGTGGATACAAAGCACGCCAAGGATCGCCTACAAAATGTTCCCCTCGGCCTTCAGCACTGGGACTGACCTTCTTTTTGGGTTTCCCAATGCCTGCGTTCCACATGACGCGCGCCTGAGCGCGGCCGTGGCTTTACAAGCACAAGAAGCGATACTGAAAGACACGGATGATAAAAACAATAATTGCAATACACATCACAGTACAGATGTGCAGCAAGAAATTCAAGTCAAGCAGCGGCGAAGCGATTGAAGCCTGATGTTGAAGCATGAGCGATTCTGCTGAGTTGGAGCAATTCAAACCACGCCTGAAGAACCAATGGACGGTGCACCCGTCCAATCCCCGATGTAGCTTGTGTCATTGGGTACTTTTTCCTGGAGCAACTGTGTTGGCAAATCAATGGGCCAACGTTCTCTTGGGACTTCAAGACTAGGTGCACAAACAAACGTCCTGCGTGAAGATAAGGTCTTTCATGCCTGAATCACCTGTCGTCCGTTTGACTGCGCATGGCTGCACCAAACTGCTGGAGGCACATCGTGTCAAGTCTCATACAAGTGGAAAACTTGCAGAAAACAAGGAAGGAAGACTCACTTTACGTAACAACTAGTAACTAGACCACAAAGCTCGACCTGTCAACACCACAACTTTACCTGTCATCAGGCAGAGATTGGCCTCCAAGCTCTACCTCCTGGTCTACTTCCTCTTCAGCATCTAGGTCGGAATCGCAAACATCGTCCTGTGATGCATGATGCCGCTCAAATCATTGGGATTCCACGAGGGCACTTGGAGGTCATTAACTAAATCGACTGCACCCAAGCTAGGCATACTGGGTGAGTAGCTGCCAAAGTGAGTCTTGTCGCAGCAACAGTGTCATTGCACCTGCACCCTTGCAGCTATGTCATCGCCTCGTCTTCATCACTGTCGCTGCTGCTGTTACTGCTTGTTGGCGAGCTGCTTCCACTGCTGCTGTCGTCGCTACTGGTTTCACTCTTCACCTCCATCTTAAGGTTGTTGAGTGCAAGCACCTGGTGATGCATGACATTGGCTGACCGTATGGATGTACAAGAGCGTTACTACCCCGATCCTCACTTCACGCCTTGTGATGGAAGACTGTTGTCAGCATGATAAGAATCCGTCCAAAATTCATCATGTGCTTGTGATCATCTTGGAATCCTGGCCTTTGCTTTTCCAGCTCCATCATCTCGTTTTCGGCTGGCAGCCTCTGTCATCTTTTTGGCGGACCTGCATTGACCACCTCCAGCAACTCTGCAAGGCCACCAGGAATGTTTTGCAATAGCATGGTGGGTCAAGAAAGACCATCGGAGGGTCATGCAACAGAAAGACAATAAGACAATAAGTGCTTCAAATTTGGGTGCAAGTACGACGATTTCTAGCCTGGGCAAATGATTTTTTTTTGCTGTTTGCGGCGTGTTACTAGCCACAGCGTAAGAACAATGATGTGTGAACCTCAGGGGTGGCAGAGCTAAATGTATGTAGTTGTGACGGCTTTTTCCTGGTTGATTCTTGTCAGGATCGAGGCAAAATACGGAGACAATGATAGGGATGAGGACGAAGATAAGGACGAAGATGAGGACAAAAATGAGGATGAAGATGAAGATGAACATGAAGACGAAAAAAGGAGGATGAAAATGAAGATGAACATGAAGATAAAAATGAAGAAGAAGAAGTAGGAAGGAAGGAAGGAAGGAAGGAAGGAAGGAAGGAAGGAAGGAAGGAAGGAANACAAGGAAGCAACAAGGAAGCAACAAGGAAGCAACAAGGAAGCAACAAGGAAGCAACAAGGAAGCAACAAGGAAGCAACAAGGAAGCAACAAGGCAAGGAAGCAAGCAAGAAAGAAAGAAACAAGAAAGAAAGGCAAAGAAAGAACAAGAAAGCAAAAGAAAGGAACAGAAAGGAAAAGAAGGGAAAAGAAAGGAAAAGAAAGGAAAAGAAAGGAAAAGAAAGGAACAGAAGGAAAAAGAAAGAGAAAGAAAGAAAGGACAGACAACAACGATGATGATGATGATGATGATGATGAGGGAGGAGGAGGAGGAGGAGGGCTTTTATGCAGGAGGGCTTTGATGTGGACTGTACACAAAAAGTGCTTCAGCAACATATCACAAATCACCTATCACAAAACCTGCCAAGTGGCAATGACAGTAGCAACATTCATAGAAACATGCATGGACGGAGCCATGGTTGAAACTGCCACCATTTTAGTTCCCACCCACGTTGGAAAAAAGCCCTTCATACTGTAATTGGAAGAGAAAAAAAACCGGCCTGTGCCCTTCGTTGCCCCGAAAAGGAACATGTAACATATACCAAAAGATGCTAAAAGCACCAAAAATGGGGGTAGCACCAGATGCCCATCAAGCCCTGATGGCCTTGTCCCTGCGCAGGAAGAGGTGCCTTTGACACCCGTCCATCAGGACCCTCCATGTCACTGTCCTGCAGTTGCTTTTGAGCATCGGGGAGAGAGCAAAATTGATACCTTTGTTGCACCATTGTGCTGCCAATCCTCTGAAGATGTCGATGATTCACTGGAGGAGCTTGGCTCATCCTTTCGGCATGAAGAACACATAAAACGAATTACTCGAATTCAATGCAAAACTATCAAAAGTCCAAAATGCCTTCGCTGGTATTTTGGCCATCTCAGTAGGGCCGGCCTGAAGGCAGGGGGCAAGGGAGGTATTTCATAGTCTAAGTGCAGAAAAGCTCCACCAGTCACCATCCGATGCTGCCTCTGAATCCAAGCTTGTCACCGCCATTTGGTAGAAAGTGAAGACAGGATATGTGAAAAACACAATGGGAAACACAAACTATATGCCCAGCTGCATTGAGTATTGTGATGAAGACATACCATGTTCAGGGAAAATATGGAAGCACCAAACACATCTTCAAGGCGTTTTGATTTGTGCACAGTATGTGATCTCATTTGACAGGCTGTGATATCTCTGATGGCTTCCTCAATCACCGAGATATAGGTCATGAGTCACTATTGGGCAAGTATTGCCTGCGCATAATTGCAAAGAATTGACGACATGAACCAACAAGTTGTTTCAATGCCAAAAGGCTGCAATACAGACAACATTCCAGGATGTGAGCACTTGCCAGCCAGTTGGAGCAAGACGGTTCTAAAGAAGAGCAGGTGTTGTCCATTTTGTCTGCTGCGATGTCCATATAGACGTGCTTGTCGCCACATATAAAGCGCCGCGCCAAATGCGCAGGCCTGATATGGGCAGGAAGCAAGAAGGATGGCCTTGCAGTATCTCTCCAAAAGTCACAATCCAAAATCTGAACCGCCTGCTCTCAACATCTCTCAACTCAGCCAAGGTTCCGTGGTGCTTCGCATGTGTTGCCATGCCCCAGCTGCAAGGGACGTTCGTGCCTGAAAAAGACAACTTTGTAGGTTGCGGTCCTATTGCGTCCCACATTGGTTTACACTGCGCAAGCATGCAACTGGAGGCCAAGGGGTAAGGAACAAAAGCTAGCAGGATGGGACTTCTTCACCTCTGAAGTCTGTAGCATCAAATTCCACCCCCCCGCAGCTCGGTGGAGGTTTGAAACACAAACCATTGCATGCATAGGTATCTCCTGTTGAGGGAAATGTCTCGTGCTAATGAACACGCTGTGCTGACTCAAAGTGATGATGATGATGATGATGATGATGATGATGATGATGATGATGATGATGATGATGATGATGAGATGATGATGATGATGATGATGATGATGATGATGATGATGATGAT